>MU867061.1:877264-1041953 GCA_033725935.1 Cladorrhinum sp. PSN259 | reverse complement strand
GGCTGTGTTTTAATTTACGTCTGAACCGGGTTGGGTTTTTTTGGTGTCTATACCAAATGGCCAAACCCGCCCCCCAAACACCCCGTTTCCGCCCCCCCCCCCCCCCCCCCCCCCCCCCCCCCCCCCCTGGGGCGGCTAAGTATAAAAAGAGAAAAATAAAGATTTGGATAGATGTGCCTAACTTTGTATGGAGGACGGTGTTGGGGTATGGATAAAAAAAAATGCTTGATTAGTCTACACGTCATGTCTTATCACATGTTTGTATTTACAGGTCTGTTCATCTCTACACACTACAAGCTTTTGTGGAGGATGAAGTGTCTGGCAAGGGGTGATTGGTGCGGATTCTTTACAGCAGGTGCTTCCTGCATACATAGAAGAGGAAAAGATGCAGATCAGCTGCTTCTTCTTTATTGGTGTGAACTGCTGACGTACAGTACTGGGTGGAGTCGGGTCTGCGGAAGGGGGTCCTCCGTTCCCTTTTGGGCACTTGTAAGTGGCCGCCCATTTTATAAATGACTTCAAAAGATCATGAACTGGGAATTTCTTTTTTTTAAGCTTTGATTTTCTATTTTTTAAATTGAAATTCACAGGCAACATGTTACCTGCTATTCTCCTACCTCTCCTCCTCGACCATGCCTCCGCCCTCGTCAGTCCAGACGGCACTGGCCGACTACCCGCCATGGGCTGGAACTCGTGGAACGAATACGCCTGCGACATCAACGAATCAGTGTTTCTCAACGTCGCCCAGGAATTGATTGCCTTGGGTCTCAAAGACTTGGGGTACGAGTACGTAAACATTGACGACTGCTGGAGTGACAAGGAGAAGCGAAGAGACCCAGTCACCAAGGTGCTCCTTCCTGACGAAAGAAAATTCCCAAACGGGATTGCTCACACCGCTGAGCTGATTCATAACTTGGGATTAAAGGTTGGTATCTACAGCGATGCGGGGACGGATACCTGCGGTGGGTATGCAGGGTCGCTTGGGTTCGAGGAGGTTGATGCGAGGACGTTTAGTGAGTGGGGGATTGATTGTGAGCTTTTTTTCCCTCCCGTAAACTTTCAGATGTGGAAGTTTTACTGATGTGAGTGTTTAATGATGGTATCGCTAGACCTCAAATACGACAACTGCAACGTCCCCGAGAACCTAACAGACCAATACCCCTACGCCCCTGAAGAACCAGATAAGACTCCTGGTGTTCCTCAAGACTACGACTACTCTACCTCCATCACTGCCTCCCGGTACAGAACCATGAGGGATGCACTCCTCGCCCAGTCGAGACCAATCCAGTACTCCCTCTGCGCCTGGGGGCACGCCCACGTAGAACGCTGGGGAAATTCGACAGGCCACTCCTGGAGGATGTGGGGGGACATCATGCCGCTCTGGGCCGGCCGGGACAGGTGGAGCTGGGGTCTAATGCCAATCATCAACCAGGCCGCCTTCCTGTGGAACACTTCAGACTTTTGGGGACACAATGACTGGGACATGCTCGAGGTTGGCAATGGGAACTTGACTCTGGAGGAGAACAGAAGCCACTTTGCGATGTGGGCCGCGCTGAAGAGCCCGCTGATTATTGGCACCAAACTGGAGGGACTTGTGCTGAGAAAGCCGATCTTGGATATACTGGGGAACCGGGAGTTGATTGCTTTTAATCAGGATGAGGTTTATGGGCCATCGGCTAGGCCGTTCAAGTGGGATGGGAAGTGGGATCAGGAGCATCCGGCGGGATATTGGGTGGGCACGAGCGTGAAGGGGTTGCATTTGTTTTTGATGAATACTGAAGAGAATGAAAAAGAAATGGGAGTAAAGATTGAGGAGATACCGGGCTTGGAAGGTGTTGAGGGAGGGGAGTATTTGCTTCATGATATGTGGAGTGGGCAGGATTTGGGTTTGGTTAGGGGGGAGATTGTTGTGCGGGTTGGGAGGCATGATACTGCTGCGTTGAGAATTACTACAGTTGATGGTGAGTCTTTCCTCTTGAGGGTTGACGGATATCTGGACTGACGAATTTGCAGGTACTCATCCCAATCCTCGTTGGCAGCGTTGAGGGCCGTGAACCTTGAAGCTTGGTGAATAGGTAGACTTGTTCACGAAGTGCATGACATTAATTAGGCTTGTAAAGCTAAGGTGCTTTAAGTATCTTGCATTCCAACATCAGGTATTTCTGTGCTGAGCTTCACTTATGTGAGACCCTACGTGCATACGCCAAGGGCCTCGTCACACCCTACGTCCTGTGATGACAGATAAAGAAGTACATGTACATGTAGACTATTAATACAACCCCGTGACGCCAAGCCCAATAAGGCATTCTTTAGTAATTGCTGTTGGAGCGGGGAAGTTTACGGTAGTATAAGATCATTTATTCTTCTTCCATTCCCTTTTTAACAACTCTATCCACACACACCCTGCTTTCATTCCATCTAACCTAGATACATAGTTCGGATCTTACTTGCATCCCAACAGTCCATCACGATGACAACCGAAACTTCTCTCCCACTCCAAAAACAATACGACACCTTCGCTCCTTCCTACTCAACAATAGAATCCCTCCCGACCTCACAGATCGAAGGCCAATTAATTCGCCTCGCCCTCGGGGACTGCACCGGTCTTTCCATCCTCGACCTGGGAGGCGGGAACGGTTTGCACGCCCGCCGCGCGGTGGAACAAGCGAACGCTGCGTCTGTGGATATAGTAGACATCTCGAAAGAAATGTTGAGAATCGGACAATCTATCCCCTTTGCTCAAGCGAACAGACTCAGGTGGTTCGAAGGGGATGTTTCGAAACCATTACCTGATACTCTCGGATTAAAAGCAGAAGGGAGTTACGACGTGGTGATGGCTAATTGGGTATTTGATCACGCGACTACCGAGAAGGAACTAAAGGGGATGTGGGAGAATGTTGCGCGCTATTTAAGGTCAGGTGGGAAGTTCCTGGGCGTGAGGGTTAGGTATCTCAAGGCTGAGTATATGAAGCGGGGGGAATACGGGGTCAGGATTCTGGATGTTGAGGAGATTGAAGGCGGGAAAGGGTACAAGTATGTCTGTGAGTGTCTGATTGAGCCTGAGAAGTTTAGTTTTGGAGCTACGAGCATGAAGAGTACTTTGGAGATGGATCATGGGATTCACGCCGAGGCAGTGGGGTTGGGCGGGTTTGAGGTTGTTGACTATGGGGAGACGGAGGTGGTGAAGGGGGATCCGGAGTATTGGGAAGAGTTTTTGAGGGAGCCTAGTTTGGCTGTTGTTGTTGGGAGGAAGGTTTGAGTAAGGAGACTGGAGGGTGGTGGGCTGTTTTATGGGACTGGGCATAGGTCTTTATGGATGGCTTTCATATAGTTGTTGACGAACTTGTGATTTTTAGTTTTGTAAGTTCTTTTGCTCGTTGCTTCAAAGGGTTGCGTAACCTTATTCTGCTTATCTGGAACCGAGATATTTCAACGTTTGGTAGGGCGCCACACATGATATCAGTGCCACCTGCTGCCTATGGAGTGACTCAGCTGTTTTACCTCCACGGACAGTTGCGGGGGCTTCCACCTATCATCGCACCGCCTCCAACTACGCTACCGGTATTTGGTGTCTCTGATTTCACCTGTTCACCTACTGGGATATCTTCGCATATGAGTCCAATCATGCCAGCCTCGGACAGTTCAACCCCCACCGAGACCTCATCCCTCCTCGGTTTACAATCCCAACCAGAGACAGAACAGAACTACCTCACCAACCATCGAACACCACCTCCAAAAAATCACACCACAAGCTCAAATCCAGACACATCATCCCCTTCAGCATCCAAATCCAGCCATCCCAAACCACCACCGCCGCCATCGATTCCAAAAGCAGACACGGACCTTTCCTGGGGAACACCCGCCGGCCTCCCCATCCCCCCGTCCAACGATGAGAACCTTGTCATATTTCGTCGAGCAGTAGGCATCAACACCACCATCATTCCGCCCAATCCATCTCAACCCAGTGAATCCCCCCGCTCACTAGAAGAATGCCGCCACTCAGCAAAGGGAATCTACCTGGCAACCATCAAATCCCAGACATCCACGAACCGACTCTTCTACATAACTGCTTCCCTCATTTACTTTTCTTACTTTGTACAAATCCTGGTCGGTGCCACCTTAACTGCTCTGGGTCCCTCAGCGGGGGAACACGAAACGCTAATCACCGCACTTGGGGCAATAAATACCGTCCTGGCTGGTGTGTTGGCTCTGTTGAAGGGACAGGGGCTTCCGGGGAAGCTAAAGAGGAGGGCTGTGGAGTTGAGGAAGTTGCAGGATTGGATTGAGCAGACTGAGGCGTTATTAGCTGTTGGAGTTATAGGTAGGGACAGGAAGGAAGTTGGACTGCTGGTGCAGGTTGCGTTCAAAAAGTACAACGCTGCTGAGGAGAGCGAGGAGATGTCTGTGGGCATTAGTGATAGTAGTAATTTCGTTAATGTTAGGGTTTCTGATCATGGGCTTCATGGAAGAGATCATTAGGAGGAGACGGGGGAGATGAGGATTGCCGCCTCAGAGCGGAGGAGGACGAGGAGGGAGAGGGAGAGGGGATGAGACTCAGTGGGGACGCATCGGAGTTAGTTTCTGAGCAGAGTCAAGTTATTGTGATGGTGAGGAATTATTGGTGGCTTGATGGTTACTTTTGCATGTTCATGTAGTTGAGTCTGTTGGTGTGGTGATGCGAGCATGGGCACTGTAGAAAAGTAACTTGTGTAAGGCAAATCAAATAGTATCGATGTATCCCAGGGAGGTAGAGGGGTTGCGTAGGTATAGAGATTCAACGACTCGGATAGTTTCTGGAACACATGTAGGAAACCTGAGCTCTGAATAAGTTGAGAAGTCAGATGGTTTTCCAGAGGGCACTTTGGCCAGGCCTGAAACGGTGTCTAAAAACGACATTCAGAAAAGTCTATTCAGCAGTTTTAATCACCGACTTATGAATGATTTTCAAATTATATCAATCTAAAGCTTAGCTCTAACTATTCCTACTTCGACGATTCTTCAACAGTCTACTGCCAATGTATTACCATTTAATACCAATCTATATACCATTCATTGCCAATTTTTGACCTGTCCATTACTTATCCTTAACCAGTACATTTCCATTTTTAACTCGAACAAGAGTGAAACTCTTGACAAAATAAGAAAATATGTTCAGCTATGTGAGAGTTGGTTGCAGTGAGGGTTAGGGGCGTAAATGTTGAAGCGGAGAACGTGATTGGTCATCACCCACCTAAACTCAAACAATGCCCCACCTGCCTCAAACTGCAGCCACCCGCTCTCACTCCCCCAGCACTCACTTCCGGGTTATTTGATGGTGATGACAACTTGAGCAGCTCATGGAATGAGGCATTGCAGCACTCATCATCTATAAGCTGCAGCAAACTAGTATACCGCAATCACTGCATATGCACTCTTAATTTTATACAAATATGGAGCAGCCCCCACCAGCAAGAACGAGAAAGCAAAAGGTGAGCCACTCTCTACTCTTCCTCGCTCTCAATCTGACCCGTCGTCAACTGCAGGTAGCCAGGCTGCTGCAGCTCTCCCATTTATCAACTTTCCAAGTGGGAACTAAATACATTGACAACCTCCACATCTCCTATCTGCAGAGATGCTGTCCCCAAGCATTCCCCTCATGGTTTACAGCGATCTGACCGACAATTTTATACAAGTTCCTTCCGTTACGCGAAATTACACTCAACTCACGACCATTAGTGAGACGGGCTATCCAATTTTCCTGTGATGGCGACCTTGCAGTCTCTGCCGACGACTCGGTTCACGTCTTTGTCCCAGAGTTTCCGGATCTCTCCAAGCGCAGAGAACGGGCGGCAAGGCAGCTCAACCTAGACGGCCACCAAAACGGCAATGAGGAAGATGATGTATCGTCCGATGAAGAAGGTGATGGCAAGAAGAGGTACAACCCAGAGACCTTCCGGACACAGTTCTCTGAGGGAAGCAAACACATGCCCGTTTCCTATCCTCCAATAGATCCCCGCATAAACAAGGAGCTTTTTATCGCCGCTGAACTACCATTTCCATACGAGTCCACTGCCGCTAAGGATGTTGAAGACGCCGATGACGAGACTGGTGGCAGCGAGACAGAAGACTGCGGCTCGGGTTCGGATTCGGATTCGGATGCTTACGACTCCGACGATACGGTAGAAGGCGGCACCAGACTCGGGTTCAACCAACCATATGGCGCCGGTAGTGCTCCGATCACAAGTGTCGGAAGCAGCATGAACCACGTCGTTCGTATTGGCTGGTCGCCTTCAGGTCTTGGGGTGAACCGACGACCGATCCTCGCAATTTTGACTGGAGCAGGCACCCTGGCGATGTACGGTGATAACAACATGGCGGCAAACATCCTCCAGCGTGCGAATGATAACATGATTCAGCGTCGTGAGCTCAACTCTTGGATTGTCCTCTGGGGAATCGGCGAGCGTATGATGGTACCCGGACAAGATGTCAAGGTCGCCGAGTACATAAGATCGTTTGCATGGGCGCATGAGATCGATCCAGGACAAGCACTACTTGCCACCATAAATGATCAAAAGGAGATTGCTATCATCAGCATCCAAACTGTCTCGGTCACGGACGAGGATAAACCCAAGGAGGCACTTCTGATGAAGACAGAGCCTAAGGAGAGGACAGTATGGCTTGTCCGCGAAATCACACGGTTCAAAGCGGAGGGCCCTCATTTACCATTGGATGTAGGTTTTCCTACCTGTTTTAAAAAAGTCAGTTGACTCGTTGCTGACTTGGATTGATAGGTCATGGACCCTGATTTTGTGCCCTGTGGCACCTCCTTTGGTATCACTTGGGGTCCCTGGCTTTGCGGACCAGAATATCGTACCTGTGTGATCTCGTTCGTCGACCGGAATTACGTTGGCTTTCGCAGGATCACAGTCAAGACGCCTTGGACCAGGGGCGAGCTCCCGGACATCAATGTTAGCAAGAGTGATATCTATGGGCGATGCCTCCATCTCACCACCGACGCCTTTGTCGAGTTTGAGAATGGAGTATGGACCAACGGCAACGTTAGTGCTTGTCGTGGTATAATATCGACAGGGTGGCATCTTCACCCATTCGAGGTTCCGCTCGCCGGGATCCAACCTCCCAAGCCTCCGTCGGCGAAGCACTCCGTTAAAGAGTGCGGGACAACATATGACGAGTACAATGTCGAGAACCCCATTGCAGGTATGTCTTCATCACGGCTACTCTTCACGTCTTCGGCCCAAAAACTTACCACTCCTTCAAATAGACCTCGTAATCCACCCTCCAGACCAGCACAACCCAACTGAAACACCCCTCTACACCATGATCCGCATGTCCGCCACTCCATCCAACACGGACTGGTACGAGAGCAACGTCCCACCTCATAGATCTCCCTCAAATGACCCCTCCTTTGATGGACAACTCCAATGGGTTCGGTCCATAGCTCAAAAGCTCGAAATCATGGTTCCAGTAGACATGTACCTCCGTCGAGGTGGGTACACGGGCGAATCGGACTCTGATGATGAAGAAGATGACGAAGACGACGATGATGCGGGACTGGATGACGATTTCGGCGGAGGAGATGAGACACTCGAGTATGGAGAAGGCGCAACACTATCGGCTTATGATTCTACAGTGTCTGGCGTGCCTGAGATCCATCCGCATCGGTACAGGCTTCACGGGCTTACCTTGTCGCCTGGTGGAGGGTGTTCGGCTGTGCTGGTATCGAATCATAGCACGCAGCATCCTGAAAGGGGAGGGTGGCATACCGTCAAGTCGAGTGTGCTATTTAGTCATCGACCCAGAGTACCTAAGGGGTGGAAGGGCGATGGCACTGAGCAGAATGAGAAGGGACAAGGCGAGGACGAGGGGATGGCTATTGATCCTCAGATGAATGCTGTTAATACGAAAGCGCACACACAGGAGGAGAAAGCCGAAGAAGAGAGACCAAACGCGATAATGACGACCGAAGGGCAGCTGTTTGAGTACCTTTATGGTGGTGGTTCTGAGGTACCGGGTGTGCATTACCCTATTCCTTTTGACCCGGAGAACAGTCTGACGCAGCTGTTTGCTGCTGCGTTGGAGAAACAGACCTGTGAGCTTTGCGGCGCAAAGGTAAACCGACGGAAGGGGGATTTGAGTGGCTGTGAATCGGGTCATTATTTTGGTCGGTGTGCCACGAGTGGGCTGGCGGTTCAGCTTCCCGGAGTCACAAGAAGTTGTGGGAGCTGCGGGCTGCGGACAATGAGGCCCGAAGTTCTTCTTGCCAAGGTGCCTGAAGAAATCAGGGAGGGAGTGAGGAAGGCGGTTGGGGATGGAGTGTGTGGTGGATGCGGAGGGAAGTTTCTGAATTGAGGGAGGAACAACGGGGCCAGAAGAATTGTAAATAGGATTGTGAAGGGTATATGTATATAGGATTTACAAAGTGAAGTATAAAGCGAATTAGATACCAGAAGCTACGTGTTTCAAGTACGGTAACATCCTGTCAAGTATGATGATTGCTAGGTGCAACATACTTGCAAAGGGAAACTACAACATCGAGAGAAACAGTGCCCCGAGGCTTGCAGGGCGACAAGCAAGACGGACAGCTCACTTTACCAAAGAATAAATCCTGGTTGCCTTGAGCTGCTCCTACCAATAAATATGCTTTCTATTGATCATTCCAGCACAACCGTAGAACTGATTGGTACCCCAAGTTGATGATGCAAATAAGGGAAAACATA
This sequence comes from Cladorrhinum sp. PSN259, assembly GCA_033725935.1. Lineage (NCBI taxonomy): Eukaryota > Fungi > Ascomycota > Sordariomycetes > Sordariales > Podosporaceae > Cladorrhinum > Cladorrhinum sp. PSN259. Next base: position 1,033,236 of record MU867061.1, on the reverse strand, counting down.
AACCATATATTCCAAACATAGGGGGAAAAAGAAAATGCATAGTAAGTATATCCTTCTCTCTCTGTTTGATGCAGTATAACCAAATGATTCCCAATACTCCGACACGCTGTCTTTACATACAACCAAAAAGAGAAAAAAAATTGACAAGAGAACCACCGAACAAGAAATAATTTTACATGCTCCAAATGTTGAACCCCCTCCCCTCGCCTTAGTTAAAAACCTTATTCATGGCCTGGTGAGCCAACTCGACACCCAAAAACGTCGCAGCATTAGCGGGCACAGCCCTGGCCAGCGCAGGCCCAAAACCGGGGAAGAAGGCCTTATACCCTCCCTTGGCATACAAACCCTTTACAACCCCGCCGATCGTCACGTTGCCCTCGGCGGTCTGAAGTCTGGACTTGACGGTGTCAATGGGGAACACGGGGATCCACATGGCGACGCCGGCCGCCGCGCCGGCGCAGGTGATGGCCGTCAGGCTGATCTTGCCGTCCGCCTTGCCCGTGACGGGATCGATGGGAGTGAGTTTCCGCTTGATGTACTCGTACGCGGCGAAGTAAGCGGCGCTTCCGGGGCCGTCGCGAGCCAAAGTCGCTGCGGACCCGCGGAAAACAGAGCGGATGCCGCCTTCCCGGTACAGCTGTCGCACCACGTCCGTGCCGCCAGAGTATTTGGGTTTCTCCCCCGGGGCGAGGGTCTTCTGGCCTTGCACTTGGAGAATGACCTTGACGCGCTCAAATGGGGCGGTGATGGCCGTCATTGGGATCGCCGAGAAGAAACCGGCCGCCGAGATTTGGGCGATGGTGAGGTTTCCGTCCGCGGGGATGGTCGAGGTCGAGCGGACGATGGATTTTCCTAGGTCGTAGCCCCAGAAGGAGACGGCGACTTTTTTTCTCAACTTAATTAGCTACAGCTGCAAAGGGGGGGGGTTGAGGAGGGTATGTGTAGGAAAACATACACATGGGCGTGACACCAACGAGCGGGGCGCTGACGCCGGCGTACAAGCCCCTACGAAGTCCATCCTTGGCCACGGACTTGCGAACGACGTCCAAGGCGCTCGAGTAGACTCCCTTCTCGGCCGTCTGGAGACGCACTTTTACCAGGTCGAAGGGGTGTCCCACCACCACGGCGCATATACCGCCGAAACCGCCTGCCGCGAAAGAGCGGAGCTGGGCGAGCCCGCCGGAGGCTGCGGCTTTGGCTTCCGCTTTGAGCTCAGCCTTGCTTTCTGGGAGTGAAGGGAGTTTCTCCTGGACGACTGCTTGGATCTTTTGGGTGGCGGCCGCGGCGGCGTCTGATGGTGAGGAGGACGAGGTAGACATTTTAGCGAGTTTGTGTGTGTGTGTGTGTGTGGTGGTTTATGGGTGTTAAGGGAGGGTGATTGGGTCCCAAACGGAAAACAAAACACAATTCCAACTATATTCTATGCGCCCTGCTTCCTCGGTGTTTCTCGGTTCGTTCGGCGTTCTGGGGGAGTCAGGGTATCCAAGGGAAATGGCGATATCCTTGCAGAAATGTAGCCGATCGAAGGAAGGTGGTGTCTCTTGTCTATTCTGGAGGGGTAAATTCGGACGACGGGCAAGCAGAACGGTAGTCGACCTGGCTAAAGTTGATCGTCTCTGAGGGAGGAGAGGGAATTACGAGCAAGAAAGAAAAAGAAAAGCAAAAAAATCCAGCGCAAAGGCGGGTTTTGTGTCTTCACTACCTACCGTCTGTTTCTAAAAGGAAACCCATCCATCCATCCCTCGGCCTGTCGCAGACGGACTGGAGTCTGTCTCTCTAAGCCACGGACGTCACCCACGCGACCCTTACATAGCACTTGTCCAATGCGCGCCCCCGGCGCAAGCAAGCAATCAGAACCTCGGCAAAAAAGAAATGCCCCGCCAAATCCCCTTTGTTGTGTGGATTATTTTTCCCCTCAAGCGGTGGCAGTCGCCCGAAACATTCTTCGATCACAAGGAAAATCTGGTGTCAATAAACCGGGTCGTTTTCCGTTCGAGAATTTCCTATCAATGCCGTTTTATGGTTTTGTGTCTTTGTTTTGAACAATTCTTCTTGTATCATCGTTTTGCATCATCGTCAACCTTTTTCCCCATTCTGCTAATGAACCCTGTCATTCTCCAAGTTCTGCTTGAAAGCCAAGTCTTTTCCCCCGCATCCTAGATAATCCAGAAGTAACAAAAGAAGGGATAAGCCTGAATTTATCCTCCATAATAACCTCCCGTTTGCCCACCCTCGGTCATCCGGCAGTGGATTGGGCTCTACACTACATACGCTACCTTTGCGCCGTCTCGACCTGGTTTTACAAACCGCCTCCGCTCCGTCCATTCCAAAAAACAAACGGGCAAGACCCTTGTTTTCTCGACCCCGTCCTCCCCATGGAGAAAGTGGATTCATTTTCTTTCTCTCAGTTAAAGCGTGGGGTAAACTTGCGCTACTGTGCCTCCTGCCGATTAGGGTTCTTTCTTCCATCACTGTTTTGTTTTCTCGGCGATATGGAGTGAGGGGCAGATATATGACAACCATCTTCTGATCGTTCTCCCAGTCCTAATTACCTATGGTGAAAGGCAGCTGCTGGCTGTTTATCACCTGGTGTGCAGCAGTTTTCCCATCGAATCCAACGACAAAAACTTTATCCAGCCTTGTCCGAACTCTGTCCCATCCATCCATGTGCCCAAGCCGCAATCCCGTGCTCCGAAGGAATTAGGTAGCCCTACACCGGACAGACGGATCATCTCAAAATCACGCTGATGATGATCATGCGGTACCGCACAGTAGGTACTCGTATCAAATCTATAATGTACAGCGGCAAGCCAACCAATTGTGAGAACTCTACAACACACCAAAAAGACCGTTAGTGTGATGTACCGAACGCCAAGCGCGTTCTTTTGACTTTGGTGTAAAGTGCAGTATAAAACAAATTTTGGCATGTGAAATGCGTCATTTGGCTTTTGATTAATCCCTGTCCACCGAAAAACACCCAATTCACTCAACCAATCAATCAATGGTGTCACTTATAAAGGTGGGGAGGACCCCAAAGGGTAACCCGAACCCCCGAAATTGAATACCCCCCAAAATAAATATCATCGGCCTGAACAAAAACATAGGAAGCTGGCGAGATTCCACTTCTTTTCAAGATCTCGTTCGGGTGTGGTTCTCCACTCATGTGATGATGAATAAATCTCTCTAAAAGGCGGTACATATTTTGGGGGTGATTGTTCGTACATTGAGTTGAAGTCCAACTGGCGCTCAGAAAACTTGGCCTCGTGATACGTATTGGAAGCCCCCAATCAAGGTATTGCCCTGCCAGGGGCCCGCTGGCGTATCGACTCAGGGTTATCCATACAAAGTCCATTAATCCGTGAGTGTCGCTACATAGGTACGATAATGTGATGTCAAAGACCACAAGCATATAGGTATATACAGGATAAAAGGGGGTGCGGCCCACCGCACATCCTTTCCCACCTTCTTGATTTTAAAGATATTTACTTGCTTAAAGGAAAACTTCAAACCCAAAAACAATGATGCTTTCAGTCAAAACTCGTCCCCGCCCATGATATGCCAACCAATCATCAGACAGCCAACGTCTTCTTTCGTCAAAAAAGGGGGAGTCTAGACAGCCAAAAGAAACCCAACTCAAACCAAGTCTTCAACACCTGCCTCCTAGAAGATGCTGGTACTCTGCGTCGACTTGTGCGACTGGGACAGCGGACTCCGTCCAACCCCGCACCAGCAGCTCGTGTCGCCCTCTCTCTCAACCTGCAACGTGATGTCCATGTTGTGTTCCAGAAGGTAGTTGCGCACCCGATCCCGTACATCGTCCATATCTGCGCCCCTCGCCGCGACAACATGCATGACGCCCAACAGCTTGTTCGCAGGGGCACCCTCTCCAGTATTGCGATCGTCGATCCAAAATTTGGGCGTGGCATAGCCTACCACACCACGGAGGCCCGTGATCCCGGACAAAGTGTCTCGTAAAGAATACTCAATCTCCGGAGGAACGGTAAGCAAAAGTCTCCGTGCTGACGATTTCACTAATGGCAAAGCTGACAGTAAGATCAAGACCGCAATCAGGAAAGATGCAAGTGGATCCCAGCCCGACCACTTCCAGAAGTGCGTAAGAATCGTTGAAACTATGACTGCAGCGCTTCCCAGCGTATCTGCGAGGATGTGAAGATAAATGCCGTGCATATTCTCATTGTCGTGGGAATGGGAATGGGAATGGGAATGACCGCCGTGTGAGTGACCATGTGCGTGCTTTTCGTCATGCGAGTGCTTATGGTCATGATCGTGGTCGTGGTCGTGGCCGTGCGCATGGCTGTTGCAACCTTGCGGGTGATTGTCATGGGAATGACCGTGGGAATGGCCGTGAGAGTGACCATGTCCATGATCATGGCCGTGGTGGTGATGACCAAACGCCGCCATTCCCACCAAGTTGACAAGCAGGCCTGCTGTGCTGACCACAAACAGCTCTCCTAACCGCTTTGTCTCTCTACCCTCGAGAATGCGCTCGCAAGCCTCAATCATAATCTCCACACTGATCAGGATCAGAAAAACGCCGTTGGCAAATCCACTCAGTGTCTCAATCTTTCCGAAGCCATACGGAAACTTCTCGCTTGATGGCCACTTGCTTGCAACAGCAGCGAACAGCCCGACCGCAAGCGCCACACAGTCGAAGAACATGTGTATACTATCGCTGAGAAGGCCAAGGGAGTCCGTCACGTAACCATAAAAAGCTTGTACAACCATAAATGCCAGATTAAGCCTGGGAAAACGACGGTTAGCAGGTTTGGACGACTGTAAAAATGGTAGAGTCAGTACGAAACTTACGACATGAAATAAAATATTCGGCGGGAATCCTTCTCCACCACCACCGCGTGGATAAGCGGCCATCTTGCCGTGAGAGTGAGCACCGCCTTCGTAAACCTTGAGCGCTCCGCAGAGTGCTCGTGATGCGAATGGGAATGCGAATCAGAGTGCTCCTGAGCCTGAACCGGCGGCTCGTATATCCCTGCAGCGTCAAAGGTGGCATTTGTCGGTGTCATTAAAGGTTTCCCGCCCGGTGTCGAATCTGTCCTCCAATGGCCACCAGAGACTGATCTTGATTTTGAGGAAAGGTCCAGTGGCATTGGGATGTTGGAATTTGCGCGGAGCTGTTGGAGGTTGATATCGCTCGCTTGGCTCCTATTATGCGAATGCGCACCGCTGGAACGACTGTCCTTGCGGCTCCGGGAAGGACTGACAGAGCTTATCGAAGAGGTGTGGGAGTTGGACGTGTGGGAATGCGAATGGCCGTGGCCGTGAGAGTGCGAGTGCGAGTGCGAATGCCCGCATCCATGGTCGGAGCCATGATGGTGAATGGCAGACGCTGGCAACGCGTAGGTAGAAGCCATCGTGGGTGTAATAATTGGGGTTGTCCGATCGTAAAGTCGACGGTCAGATAGCAAGTTTTGTCCGTATTCGGGTTGCAGGAGCAATGATGCTCCCCTGGCTATCTCGTCTTTATCATCGAGGAGTTGTCGGTCTGGGAAAGAGGGGTTGCGCGACGGCGGGAGCTAGTTGGAACAGTTCGTGTGTGGTTGAGATGAAAGGATTAGCCGATTGTAGATCAACTACATCACGGCCGTTAGCAATTGCTCGAATCTCAGGGTCGAAAGAGGTCAAGACAATGCACTCACCGACAGATGCAGCCACTGAGAATGTTGTGGTACGCCCAATTTTCCGTGATCTGATCGCACTGGTTCCGTTTTATTGCGCCCGAGACATGCACTTATCAGTGATGCGAGCTATGCAGTCCCCCGTACGTATCTGGAGTAATTGATGCAGTTTCCCGGAGGCAGCAAACGGCGCAGACCAACAACGGTCCGTCGAATTGGCAGCCCGATGCACCGGTTTCAAAGTTGTGGGAATTGGATGGACGGCGGTGCGGCGGCGAGCGACAAGGAAGAGAGATTCAGTATCAAAAAGGACGAGACAGAAAAGCGACGAGACGGTAACGCGCGGCGGCGGTGGGCTTCCCTTTCAACTTCCTCGAGTGGTATGGGGAGTCTGGAACCGTTTGTCCCTCCTTCCGTTCCCTGTCGCTGGCTCGCTGCGACTCCCGCCGCCGCCTTCCCTTTTCGACCCCCTGATCCGAGTTTGGCCTCACTGGTCTGGTGGGGAAGGCTATCAAGGTCCATGGACGTCACAAAATCTGATTGGCTGTTGTTTTACACACCCCTGACCCGCCAATGCTACAACCTGCATCGCTCCCGCAAATCGCTGCCGGCCAGATAATCTGTGTTAATTGATCCCACCCCGTGTCGACGAATCATTAACAACTTCAATCCCACGCTCCCTCAGCTTCCTATTTAGATTTATTGTTCTGCGTAAGGCAGGGCTGATAGCATAATTGACGCAATCAAATTACGAGGCTGAACACCTGCAATCGGGTTGAACGTTGGGCGACCTGTGGGACTGGGCGACCACCAAGTACGACCTGCCATTTTGTACAACAACCTTTCCGGGGCAAACTTTATGCTTCATTGGATTTGAAACCCGAGTAGGATTTCGAAAGTGGTAGGAGGTCTTCTAGACCGCGTCAAATGCCACTTGTCCTTGCCAAGAAAGCCAAATAGCTATGGCCGGGACCTGGGAATACCTTCTCCTCTCCCTTCTGGGGACTTTGGTGTTTGTGGTTGTTATCTTCACATTATTGCGTCCTTCGCGGTATAATGGGGACTCGGCATCGAACAAAGATGTCTCAGTCCAGATACTCGTCCTTGGTGACATAGGACGCAGTCCTCGCATGACATATCATGCACTGAGTGTAGCGAAACATGGCGGCAAGGTGAACTTGATCGGGTATTTGGGTATGCCAGCCAAACTATAGAACATCACCATTGCACAACTGCTAATAGTTATCCAGAAACCTCACCACATCCCGACGTCCTCGCCAACCCCAGCATCACCATCACCCCTCTTCCCGTCCCTCCCACCAGACCGAAGTCCATCCCCTTCATCATCTTCGCACCTTTCAAAGTCATCTTCCAAATCCTCCATCTAACCCACCTCTTCCTCTACTCCCTCCCCCCCTCAAAATTCCTCCTCGTCCAAAACCCCCCCTCAATCCCAACCCTAGCCGTCGCCAGTCTCAGCTGCTACCTCCGCACCACCCGGCTCATAATAGACTGGCACAACTACGGCTGGACAATCCTCGCCTCAACCCGCGGCAGCGCCAACCACCCCTTCGTCATCCTCTCAAAGCTCTACGAGACCTACTTTGGCCGTCTGGGTTCTCACAACCTAACAGTATCCCACGCCATGTCTCGCCAACTCTCCTCCCCGCCATACAGTATCACCACACCTTTGACAACTGTACACGACCGCCCCTCCGCCATCTTCCAACCTTTATCATCCTCTTACTCTTCCTCGTCCTTATCAGAATCAAGAGAGCAAATCCTCAGCCGAATCCTCCCCGTTCCCGAACTAGTCCCCTCAATAATATCAGGCACAACAAAGCTGATAGTCTCCTCAACCTCCTGGACACCAGACGAGGACTTCTCCATCCTTCTCTCCGCTCTGACTCAATACGCAGCAGCAAACAACCGGAACTCAACGACCCCTTTATTAGCAGTAATAACAGGCACAGGACCCCAAAAGCAACACTACGAAAGCCAGATTGCCCAGCTGACCAAACAGGGAAAATTACCCAACGTACGAATCGTCACCGCCTTCTTGCCCTTTGAGGACTACGCCAAGTTACTGGCGTGCGTGGATCTGGGCATCTGTCTGCACATGAGCAGTTCTGGGGTGGATCTGCCAATGAAGGTCGTCGATATGTTTGGTGCGGGGTTACCTGTCGCTGCTTATTCTGGTTACGAGAGCTTCAGTGAACTAGTGAGAGAAGGGGAGAACGGGACGGGGTTCGAGACTGCCGAGGAGTTGGCTGAGGTTTTGGGCAGGTTACTGGGTTCCGAGGGTGGTAAAAGGGAGTTGGAAGTATTACGGAAGGGTGCTGTGAAGGAAGGCAGTAGAAGGTGGGATGAGGAGTGGAATGAGACTGTTGGTAAGGTGTTGGGGTTCACAGTTTGAGTGTGCCATTATTTTGGAGGGTTTGAATCGTTTGTTTTGTGTATAAACGCTGCATATAGTTTTCCATTCTCGAATCCGTTCCTTGTTGGTATATATCCTATTTGGTAAAGATGCGCCTTACTTGTGGTGTGCTGTCTTATATTTGTTATCTCCTTATCTTCTTCTCCTACAAAGGCAGCTCAGTATAAGCCCGACATTTACTTAAATAGCCCGACCGATCATCCATTGCCTATACCAGCTTAATCCTCCCCCAGACTCTGTCTCACAATCATGCGACACCTCTTCCTATACTCCTTATTCAGACCCTCCCTCTCGGCCCTCAACAATCCTGCTGCCTCGACATTCGCCGGGCTTTCATCATTTGGGTCCTCAAATAAACTGATAACACTGAGAAGAATGGTTTGGGGTGTCTGGACAGGGCTCCAGCGCTCGTTGGCTGACTCGTATCCGTACTTATCGTCCTCCGGTGGGTGAAGAATGCTGATGCAGAGATCGCCATTGGGGTAAATATTAGGGTGAAATGGGATCGGATCTTGGAAGGTGAGTTTCGGTGGCATTAGAGGGTATGTTGATGGAAAGCTCAGTCGGGCGCGGAAGTTGCCTCCTATGTTCGGGGAGAGAGAGACGGAGGCGCAAGTGTTAGCTTGAAGACAGAATAGAATATGATATGATACGTGCTGCTTAGGAACGAACAAAACGCACCTCCATAGTATTTGCAGTCGTCGTTGATCATGAGCATCACTTCCCACTCAAAGACGTTGTTGTCGTTGACCAGCCCGCACGAGATCCCTGGTAGGTCTCGGTCTGCCTGCATCTGCTTAAGTTGCCGGGTAAGGAGCGCCGCCGCGGCCTTTGAGCTTGTAGATGAACTGGCCATGGTGTGTGTCTTATCTATGGCTTTCCTGGTGGTATCAGTACCGAGGCAACCTTCCTCGAGGGTCCTACAAGAAGGGCGACTCGACGGTCTATGACGGAAACAACTCCTTTGCTAATGTGTCTCGCGGGTCGGAGTGTTCTGGGTCGCAAAAGCCACACTGGCTTGGGTAACAAACTAATGTCGCCTTTGGTATAGATAGAGTTGGGAGTCTGGTCTCTTTTTATTGCTACGGTCAACAGAGTCTTTGAAAAGGGTCCCAAGTGTGGTTTGCTACGAAGTCGAGAGCTCAGAATGGAGGGGTCGCTGATAGCCAGGCTCAAAGCGGCGCGGCGCGGAAGTCCCACTGCCCCATCCCTGCTCTTCGGCAAGAGTGGATCACTTGCAGCGCTGCCAAGACATACTCGAGAAAGTGGTTTGGAGTGTTGAGAGGAGAATGGGGCATCCTGTATTATACAGGACATGACGCTCAATATTTTCGGTATTTGTATCACCTTGCTACGCTACCATACATAGTATATACCGATGGTTAACCAACACCTCGAGAACTAAGCCAAAAGTTCTCAATGGCACACGCCGGACTTACTGTATCTTTTGTGATCTTGAGAATGGGTCTTTATATTCGAAGTACAAGGTGCATATGAAACGGAAATCAACGGAGAAGATCTCCTACTATTGTTGACACTTCTTGACTGTACTCCCAGGAATAGTGACTGCTATATGCATTCATTATGTCGTCCTCATCCTGCCCATCATCAACCTTCGCATCATCCATCTCCATATTCCCGGCTTGATCTTTCCTGTAAACGATTTTTCGCACCGTCTCTTGGATTTGACCTCTTTTGGTTCCACTTTTACACTTTTCGCTACCTCGACTTCTGTTATTCATATTTTATAACCCCGCTCTTAGACGCATAGCTTATCGCTGGGAAAAAAAAAAAAAAAGGAAGAAAATTCCATCTCGCCTCTGCTATAACGATTCTTTTACTCTGCAGGCTTTACGATGTAGGATCTGTTGCTAAAACTTGACTGTTTATGGTTTGCAAGAGTGGCTGGAGGTTGACAGGGACCTGTCCTGGCACATGTGGGCAGCTCTTGGGAACCATGGAAATTTTGAAGAGGGGCAGATTTTGGCGGGGTAATTGTTAGTATAGTACCTCCTTAAACACGTTGGGGCCACGGGTTAAAGAAGTATCTACGTAAGCCGCCCAAGAACCAACAAATACTTTTCCCCATTTTCTTCTGAGCATTTTCCTGATAACGAATCCCAAACTCCAGCTCCCCACCACCACAAGATTCACTATGTTGTACCTTGTTGGCCTCGGCCTCTCTGACGAGACCGATATCACCGTCAAGGGTCTCGAAATTGTCAAGAAGGCATCTCGCGTCTACCTCGAGGCCTACACCAGCATTCTTCTCGTGGACCAGGCCACCCTCGTACGGCGCAACCCTTTCGTCTTTCCAGGTTCCCGTCGAGAGAGAGCTAACGCTAATACATATAGTAGGAAAACTACTATGGCCGCTCAATCGTAATAGCCGACCGCGAGATGGTCGAGTCAGACAGCGACGAGATCCTGCGCGACGCGCAAAACGTCGACGTGGCGTTCCTCGTCGTCGGCGACCCCTTTGGCGCAACCACCCACACCGACCTTGTCCTTCGTGCGCGCGAGCTCGGTATCCCCGTTGGGACGGTCCCCAATGCCTCCATCATGTCCGGCATTGGCGCCGCGGGTCTGCAGCTATACAACTTTGGTCAGACGGTCAGCATGGTCTTCTTCCTCGACAACTGGAGGCCCGCGAGCTTCTACGACCGAGTGAAGGAGAACAGGAGTATTGGCCTCCACACCCTTATGCTGTTGGATATCAAGGTCAAGGAGCAGAGCTTGGAGAACATGGCTAGGGGGAGAAAAGTCTACGAGCCGCCGCGTTACATGACCGTTGGTACTTGCGCGAGCCAGATGCTTGAGATCGAGGAAGAGAAAGGCGAGGGAGTGTATGGCCCGGACAGTCTGGCGATTGGCGCTGCTCGTGTTGGCGGCAAGACTGAAAAATTTGTTGCCGGCACCCTGAAGGAGCTTTGCGACGCTGACGATCTGCTCGGCCCCCCTCTGCACAGCATGATTCTTTTGGGAAGGAGGACGCACGAGTTGGAGCACGAATTTGTTCGGGAATTTGCCATTAACAAGGAGAACTGGGACCGGATATGGAAGGCAGAGTATCAGGGCAAGCAGTAAGTTAAAATATGACTTGACCAATTCGCTCAAGTTTTTGTTCATCTGGGTATTATAAAATGTTGGTTAATCGAGATGATTGACATCTTCCACATGAGATAAAACTTCAACAAAGAACCCTGAAATCCTGCTTAGTGCGACGCTCTCCACTGCTTGACCTCCTCCTCACTGATCTCCCGAAGCTTGTTCGTCTGAGCTGGCTTTCCCGTGATGGTCCCTTGCGCAACCTCGGCGACTCTGCTGAGGATGTTTTTGGCTGAGATGGCATAGTGACCGGTAATCATCTTGACGCGGATGATGCCAATACGAGGGTCATTCTCGCTTCCATCATGGACCCCGTCACCGAGATCTCCCATCCAGGCCTTGAGGTGAGGACGGTAATGCTGCTTCACCAGAGAGCGGTCGGTTACGACACTGGCCGTCCCGCTGACTGAAGCCCACTCGCCAAAGCTGTCAAGGAAGCTGATGTTGATGTGATCGTCCGTTGCAAGATCGTCTGTCTTTCCAGACTCGGTGTTGGTGTGGAAGAGAAGGTCGATACCACCGGACTCCTAATTGGCGTGTGTTAGCGTGCTGTTCACTTGGGAGAGGTTGAAGCCAAAGCATACTTGAGCTGCGAGAGCCATGCATCGAGATACCAGCTTTCCGGACTTGGCATCTCTGGTAGTCATCATGCCGAACTTGCAGCTTTGCATGAAGTTGCTGAGGTCCTGGATCTTTTGCTCAAGGGAAACTTGGGAGTCGGTGTTGGCCTCCTTGTAAGGGTCGGCGTGCTTGACGTTCGTGTTGGAGAAGGTGTCAGACATGATAGCGGCTGTGGTTGTGATGGTTCTTTTGGTGGATTGAGTTATTGGTTGTCGAGAATTGATTCGATCTGAAGTTGGTGTTGATGTTTGGATTGTAGTAGAAAGAAGGGAACGAAAGGGGAGAGTCCCTTGAGCTCTAATAGTCCCAGTCCGGACCCATGATGTAAGAGCCCCAGCCTGGACCGTCACTGCCGTGCTGCGTACCTGAATTGGGTATTTCATCATTGCATGGCCATCGTGCACTATGGCAGCCCGCTTGGGTCATATGCAAACAAAGCAGCTGGCCTATTTAAGGGATCGGTCATTGACGTCAGGGGTCTCAGTTGGGGATCAGGAGCTGTCGATCCATGTCATGTCTTTGGAACCAATTATTTAGTGTTTTCGATCCGGGGCAATTGACTAATTCCCATTTGGCATTTGAAGAGACGTTAAAGTCGTTTGTAGTATATACCGATTCTAGTCTCCGGGCCTCTCCTGAAGATAACGGCACTAACCTGCAAGTCCTGATCAGCAATGTCAGGACGGGGAATATTTCCTGAATTGTAAGCCTAGCCAGGAACATTGGTAGGTTCCGAGCTAACCCACCAAGCAGTTACATACTTCTCTCAGGATAGTTCTCGATCACCATGAATATCTCGGCTTATTTGCGATCGAATTTGCCCTGAGGTTGTTTTCTTTCGTGCACATGCCACTTGGACGAGAGAGCGACGCCGGACGACCTCTTGTGGATGAGTGCCTCTGTCACCGTAGTGGGGTTGTTCCGGTGGTTTATGACGTCGTTGCTAAACGAACCGCAAACCCAAAGGGCTGTACCAATTCAGAAGTACCGGAGAGACATGTACTGAAGGAATTACTGTTGCCAAACGAAGCTAAATAATGCCTTCCACAAATTATATTTCCTGGTCTTCTTCGGTACCATTTGAACCCCATCTGTTTTAACATTCCAATGGATCGCTGAATCCTTCTCATGCATCCTTGACTGATTTTTACCCGTAATCATCACGTCTGTCGTGTATCTGCTACAGATATGACAACCAAAACTTCGATGGCGGATGCATCCATGACTGGAATCTAGGGAATAGGGTGAATATTTAAGCATTAAAAGGACCAATGGATTAATTAAAAAACGAACAGAGCTGTCACACTGTCGTTGAGTGCCGTAAGACATCCAACATGGAAGGAAGTCCCTTCCCACTGAGGCAACTGCATGGTGATTTAAACGCAACGTGGGGGCCCTCTGATGATCCGTGCTTCTTCAATCCGCAGTGGAACCCTGCGGGGCCTTGCACTTTTGCGACCTTTGGGCCTTCTCAATCCCCGTTCCAGCGTGCACGGGCAGCGACCTTCATCACTGCATTACTCCTCAATTGGCAGCATTCACTTTTGTGAACTCTTCATCTGCCCGACAACACAGCCATTTGATAACCCATATTTCCGGACTTCGGGTTTCAAACCTTCCCTCGCTACAGCCTACGGCTTCGAATGGTGCGGCAGCGCTGCATTGCGCGTCTGCTAGTTATCTTATCGGTGGTGGTTTGGAATTCGCTCCACTGAATTGCTGTTGCATCACTTACCACCGGTAGATAAAATCACAAGTCCAGGCATTCACAAATTTTTCTGTTTTACGATTATTTAAACCTCTCATTCTCGACTTTGAGCGCGCATTATCGACCAGTTCTTTTCTGCCCTTCACGTCCTGTTTCTGTGGACTCGTCATTTCATCGCGGATCTGACCGGCTCATCGGTTGAGCGGCTTTTGTTGCTCGCAACAGCTGGCTGCAGCACCCGAGAATCGCACCTTTTCTCAGGGCCGGCACTTAAGGTACGTCTGTTACATCCGCCCTATCTTGTGAAAAATAGCTTCCCGGTTGAAAAAGATGGATTCACTCGCCACCCGGCAATTTTGTCGTGCCTGATACCCACGGCCCTCAGCTTACTGTCACTAATTTTTATCATCGCTTCCAGTGCTGGTATTACTCAACAAGACTCACCAAGGGCTTAGAGCGCAGATATCATCTTTCCATCTCCCCTCAACACGACCCAACATTTTAAAAATTCCACCCACTCGGCCGTCAAGATGGCGCATTGGCTCGATGACGATGTAAGTACCCTTGGTTCGGCGACTGCAGTGAATCTCCTCTCTCATGAAGCCTTGTTTGGACCATGTACCTGTGCTGACACAGGTACAGATCCACTCGCCTTATGAGCAGCGTGATCAGGAAGAGGAGGCCGAGTTTCATTTCAACCGACCACTCAGGGAGCAAAACCAACAGCTGCAGGACGAGAACCTGCGGTTGAAGAGACTCCTGCGCGAAAATGGCATCTCTTGGTCTCCATCGCTGATCCTCGATCCCGATAACTCCGACCGTGGAATCTGGTCAGATAGCGTCTGGTCTGGTGTGAAGCAAGGCTCACGATCGCGTCCAGCAAGAGTCAAAGGTAGCAGGAGTAGTGCACGATCGGAGCGTCGGCCCAGGAGTCTACCCGTCGAGATCCAGCTACGTATCTTGGAGTATGCCATGACCAGCGACTTTCCGATCATTGATCCGCTCTCCAAACTGGACCAGGACAGTCTCACAAGTGAAGAGAAAAAACGGGGTAACCAGATCGCGATTGGCTTTCTTTCCACCTGCAAGGCCTACCATGTCGAGGGCTCCCGCTATCTGTGGGCCAATAATACCTTCGTCTTCACCAGCCATACTGCTCTTCGAAAATTCTCCAACATCGGTCTAGAACACCGTCAAAACATCAACCACGTTACAATGCGCATCATCGCCAAGTACTATGACGACGAGGATGGCCGGAAGCACACTGCACCAAACCCGGTCGAACCTGCCAGACGCGCACACATCAGCCTACCCATCATTCCGAGGATCAAGGAGCCAACACTGGCTCGCAGAGGTTTTCGAAGCTATACGTGGCTGCAAATTGTTGATTTCCTTGATGCTCTACGGCCGCCGTTCGACCCAGCCCACGTCAAGGGACAGCCTCGTCCCCGATTACTTCCGGGATTAGAATGGCTGAGGATAGATTTAGTGAACTTCCCTCCGGAATTTCTGGTCTCGCCCGGCGGGCCTGCTCTACATAACTTGGCATCTCACGACCTTGCCTCTAGCCTCAACGAGCTCCAGATTACCGGGATCACAGATTGTCCATGGGGCGCTGACCTATCGACCCAACTAGCGAGGATGATAAAGGACGACGGTCTATTCCTCAAACACAAAACTGCATTTTCTCTGAATGCCCGCTCTCTTCGCCGTGTGACCAAAAGCGATACTGAGGAGTGGAGGATGAGGGTTGTGAGAGCCTGGAAGGTCCTAGCAAAGGAATACGCCGAGACACAAAAGAAGGAGGGTAATACCGCTCCACTCATTCACCACATGGCGCATCGCGATCATCATCACTCTATCAACTTACCAGCCGCTCCCAAGGAAGAGGGCGCGCCGCCGACGGTCTGGAAAGCGCGCCGTACCCTTTGGAAGAGAGTCCCGGTGAATCGCGAATCGGAGGAACGAGAGTGGGTCGAATTTGACCGGACGACTGGCACCCGTATCGCAGCGAAGGAATACGATGACGATGAACTGGATTCGTACGATGAGGACGAGCTTGTTTGCCATCACTGCGGAGTCATGCATTCTCCGTACGAGGAGGACTATTAAGTATTCGTTCCTTGTCTGTTATCTTGCGCTCATTCCGGTTCCCGGGCTGGGAGTTGTTTTGCTGGCAGCCTATCAGGCCGCGGTAGAGGTTTTGCGTTGTTTCTTGCCTGCTTTGGGAATATATCGCCAGACAAAGCGGTTCAACAGTCAATTTGATGATTTTGATGTTCGAGTTTATGTGCAAGAGAGGAAGTTATCTTCAGCAAATGATGGGGTTGACAGTGATAAATCAACGATGCATCATTGGGGGGAAATGGGAATCGAGAAAAAAAGCAAAGACAAGGCTTATGGAGTTGGTGGTTTACCTGGGCAGTCCAAAAAATGGTGAAACGCATTATAACGCGTGAAAGGATTTGCATCTTATATGGCTGGAAGCGTGGGAGGATATATCGGTGGTCTAATTTCGGCGTTTTGGGGGGAATGGGTGGTATGGTTTTTCATGGCCTGTTGATTATCAGGCTGATGATGATCACATGGACAAGGGCATATGACCGCGCAGCATCCGATACCCCAGATATTGGCGTCTGACGTTGCTTTAAAGATAACTCTGTAGGGCATTTGTAATGTACACATCTAGGAAGGTGTTATATCTTGCCGTTGGGGCCCTGGGCGGCATTAATTGTATTTTTGGTAGTGATAAATTCCGCGGCCCCCCTTTTTTTTTCTGGTGTATGGTGATGATTTTGAATTGGTTGTTTACACGCTTCAACACATCAATGTCATCCGGATCACTACTGAGGGGTTTCATTGCGCCTACATGGAGAATCGTCGACTTGATCCTGTATGTCGTGTTTTTGAGGTTTGATGAATTGGGAAGTCATCAACGCATTTCCATATCATCAAACTGATTTCATTAGACCATGCATGTCGTTTCTGGAACTCAAAAAAGCAGGACAAAACCGTATATCTATCGTACATTTTTCCTCGTTTCATCATATTATTATATACCCCAATAACTTCGTGAAAACATTCCGCCCCCCGTCTCATCATCTCTAATAGCCAAGCCGCCTTGATTGGACAGCCCCCCCACTCCCACTGCTCCCCTTTTTCTAAGTATACTATCTCTAGCCCTAGTCGCGGTCATATTGTTGCCAACAGCTACTCCTCCCGTTCCTCCCGTTGTCCCGCTCCCTGTGCCGTTTCTTCTTCCATCGAACCCCGTATACCGTCCAAGACTAGGCGGCAAGTCTTTCACCTGCGTGCCCCAGCCGCTCTCCTCGCTCCCCAGTGTCAATATAAGCTCTTTGCCCTCGGTAAAGAACGAATGATCGAGCCACGATCTCGTGTAGACTTCACCGTCCAGCGTCGCACTCTGTATGTAAATACTTTTATACCCTGCATCAAAGTTACGGGTTAAAACTCGTGCAGTCTTGTTCGTGAAGGGGGAAGTGATGTTCACGCTCTCGAAAAAGGGAGGTACGATGAGGTAAACGTTTTGTCCTGGGTTCGGGAATAAGCCAAGCATGGAGAAGGCGAGGAACGAGCCCATTGCCCCGCTGTCGTCATTTCCTGGGAGACCGTCCGGAGTTGGTTCAAAGTAGGCGGGTATGTATGAGTGTGCGCGGAGCGCGGAGAGAGCCGGGCGTCCGGCGTAGTGGTATTGGAATACTGTTAGGAAGGCGGGTTCGTTGCCTATGTAGGTAATGTTTTGGTCGTGGAGGTAGTCGAGGCGGGAGATGAAATTGTCGGGGCCGCCGTAAAGGGTTTCGAGTGTTGCTTGGTCGTGGGGGACGAAGCTTCAGAGAATCTTCAGTAATGAGGGTGAAAGGGGGGAAATGGGGGGAAACATACAAGCCATACTCCCATATACTGGATTCGAAAGTCTCACGGCCAGTGTTTTGGAGGGAACAAACGCTGAAAGAGTCAAGGTTACTGCAATTCAAAGGGTTTTGGTATCCCCAGGTTCCGTTGAGGAAGCGAGGCTGAAAGAAGCCTGTGAATCCCGTGTCTGTGCTGTTCCACCAAGAAGAGTTTTGATCGGCTTTGTAAAGGTTTTGCCAGTTGCCGCTTGATTCTAGGTATTTTGCCTGGTCGGTTGTTTTGTTAAGTCCCGCAGCGATCTGGGAGATGCAGAAGTCGTTGTATGCATATTCGAGCGTGCGGGAGATGCTGCGCGTCATGGTGCCGAAGCCTTTGTAGTCAAAGTCTTGAACTGGGATGTAGCCGAGTAATTTCCAGCTGTCGAGACCACCTCTGCCTTCACAGCACCAGTCGTAGGGCTCAACTTCGGCATCTTTGACTACAGCTGCGTAACCGTCCTCCCACTGTTGATGGTGTCAGGGCTGGAAGGAGGGGGCGGGAGCAGATGAATGCTTACATTGATACCTTGATGGATACCCTTTATATAGGCGTCTGCCAGTACGTTGTCGGCGTTGGAACCGCCCTGACATTGTCAGTAACCAGAACAAAAGCTAATAAGCCTCTCAAGCCTTCCTACCTGAGTGTATCCTTTGTTCAAACTCATTCTGCAGTCTGGAAGCCATCCGGTATGTCGATAAGTATCAATTAGAGACCGGACCATCTCTGCAACTGCAGATGGATCCACGATGGTGAGAAATGGTAGCTGGGAGCGGAAGAGGTCCCAGATACTAAGTAGATGGAAGTCAGCGTTTTTCATGTTTAGGATATATACAGTGTTTTCTTACCAATAGAAAGAGTCAAAATATGGCTCATTGCTGGACCAGAGCGGATTTTCCCCCGTCATGTTCTGGGGGTTGATCATGGTACGATATATTCCACTGTAAAAATTGGTCAAGGTTGAACCTGGGACACCCTCAGTTGATACCTTCACGGGCGCCAACTTCTCCCTCCAAGCCTCGGTAGCTGCTCCTGAAATTGCCTCAAAGTCAAAGTCCGGGATTTCCTCCTCAGCATGTCTGCAAGCTTGTGTCACACTGATGTAGCTCGTTGCTGACCGGACGAGAATGGGCTCAGCCCCTGAGTTAAACCGCACAAACGCGCCACCTGGCAGAGGATAACCATTAATGCCCCTAGATATGGTCAAATTCTGGACGGCAGTGCTCGCTCTGCTGTTAACAAAGATACCGTTGTCTAAAATCTCAGCTCCGGAGAAGTCAGTACAAAAGTACAAGACGTAATTGCCACCACCGAAACTGGGCAGGAAGCGGGCGTTGCCTGTTATACGTCCTGTTCTGGGATCCACGGAGATGGTGCCGTTATCCTGTCTCGAGTCGGAGAGATCCGACAGGTCTTGGAACACAAGAGGTTGGGCGGGTTGTCCGTCTGAACCGAGTGTTGGGAACGTGAACTTGAACAGGGAGACATGATGAGTTGTGGTCATCTCTGCCCGAATCCCGCTATTAAGGGTGATTCCAAAGGTCCCTGGCTTTGCGGTGACCGTGCTGTTGCTGAACCCACCAAACGCTGCGCGGCTTCTCTTTGGAAAGGTGCATCGGTTTACATCCCCGTTGGCGCAGTTGGTGTATGCAAAGAGAGGGAAGTTGCCTAGACTCGGACTGCCACCGGTCCCGCTGTCATGCATGCCACTGAAGCCAGTAACCATTGATCCATCCAAAGTGAAACCACCTTGGTTGCTGGTGCTGTTGGTATCGGCAACCGCCTTTGCAATTCCATATGGCAAGGATGCGCCGGGGAAGACGTTGCCTCCATTGCTGGCTCCGATGAGGGGATCAACGTACGCAAGGGGGTCGAAGGCAGCCTCCTCGGCCGCCAGTGCCAGAAGGGGCCAGAAGAGAAGGATGAACATCATCGTGAAGGGGTGTCGATAAAGGGAAACCAGATAATGACGCTGGTCATGAACCTGAGAGATTCCCTTTTATCTGTCTGAGAAGAAGGTGAACGAAGAGAGGGGGTAACGAGGGGGAGGGGTAGTGAACCCCTGACCGCAATATACAACCCGCTTAATATCCGCTGTCGTAAGTTTGGTCACCGAGGCAAGATCTTGATAGAATACTCCCTTGCAATCTAATCAACCTGCACTCGTCATCGAGAACGATCCTTCTGTTTGCCATGGTTGCCTCGCTTGATGTTTGTTGAAACATTAAATTCCAAGGCTGCTTATGGTGCGTGTACCACGATGACGAGTTGGGATCGAACATGTTGTTTGAGGAGGTCTTGAACCAAGAAGACATTTTCGAGGTGCGCAGAAATCATAAGTCTTTTTACCGAAGTCATCCCAAGAGACACAGAAGAGAAATGGAAGCGCACCTTCCAGATTTGCTCAATGAGAGGTGCATCATCAGGAAAAGTTGGGGGTGTAAGAGAGCTCGTCCGCTGTGCTGCCGTGTCCCCCACCCTATAATCTTAGCGTCCTGCATGTCACTGACCGGGTTGTTATTGCCGGCGCGGCAGGGACAAGCACCAACCTCTATTCCCGATTAGGAAACAGCCATCCCACCTTCTCCATCCTCCTCCCGACGTCTGATGCAGTTCGCCAGCGCTTCTGCAGTAATCCTTCAGCACGATGTGCTCCAGTGTGTTCGTGCCACCCCTGTCACCGGTCCGATGTGGGTAACCTTCACCTCAGACATCATGTTGTGCTTGTTGCAAACCGCCACTGGTATGTTGGAATTCGATCATGTCCCACGCCAGATGCCGGCACCCGATTGAGGGTCCAGATACCGGGATACACTTCGCACTCACTGTTTGCCAATTTTACGAACAAGCATTGGATGTTCTAGAGAACTTAGCCGAGACACGGGAAACCCTTCAACGACCCGTTAACCAGATGGCTTCAAGATACACCTGCCGCAGACGCAAACAGTTTGGGCCCACAGCCATCCCATCAGATTCTGCTCCTCGAGGGTGGGGGGGGGGCACTGAGGTGATATACTCATCCTCTCGAGGTGCTTAACAAAGCACGTCTTTGAGGGTGCCTCATTGGCGCCGTCGATTGTCCAGGCTAGCCTGATAGACATCCCGGTGTCAGTGCCCAACCTTGACCTGCGAGTTTCATCTTCAAGGTTTGGACTTGTGCTAATACGGAGCGCCATGTTGCTGAAGAACCAATCATATGGGTACCAACTCTTCTCTCAGCCTGGTTCGGTCCGGAAGATGGCAGCAATTAGCACCATCACCAAACAGTATCGACCGGAGAACCCCATGCCCCAGCAGCCGTTTTGCCGCATTCATCCCCACTTGGTTCTGGTTTGGGCAGATCAACACCACTCATGGTTTGTTGGGTCATCCATTCTAGGGGAGATGACGCTGCATCATTGGATGCCGGCTCCGAGTCATTGCTGCTCAAGACTCTTAAGCCAGAGGGTGCCCCTTTTGCTGTCGTGCACCTGTCTCCTTCATTCATGTCTGACATGTCAACCCTATGTGAGCTATCGGGTTCTTTTTTCCTGGTATTTGTCAGATATGTCATAGACTTGTCAACTTATATCTGGTAAGTCTCCGCTCTTTGTCATTCGTTGTTTGTTCCAGTCCTGACAAACCTGGCAGTTTGCTTGTCTTTTCGCCGGTCATGATGTTGTCAGCCAAGAGAGACACGATCGACTCGTTTTCGTCGCTCACCGACGACCGAAGCCGACGGAGCAGTGCTCAGTCCAATGCCGTCCTTGTTTTGCCCTTTCGAAACGACTCGAGGTGGAGCAACCCGAGATGGAGCAACCCGAATGCCACAGCCCTGTCGCCGCCACCCACGGCCTCGAGCTCGCTTCCGGTTCAGTCAAAGGGTGTGCATTTGCGGTTACGAAGTGACTCTGGGTTATCGTTGCATACGAATCAATCTGCGTTTCGGCAATACACAAACTACAACTCTGATGGTTCTCTGCGCTCTCTTTCCAGCCATACTCACAAACAAAGCCTGAGTGGGAGCTCAAGTATCGATAATCTTCGTCTGGCTTCCAAGCAAAACACGCTGAAAAAGAAGACTTTCCCACCACCAAAAGCCCTTCCAGATTTCTTCGACCCGGCCGTCATAAAACTAGCGTTTGCAAATCCCACAATAAGCCAGCGGCTATGTCGTTTTGCTGCCAGCACCAACTCAGCTGCGGATATGCACTTTCTCCTGAAGGTGGACGAATATTCCAAGGTATTTTCAAACATGACGGCGTTAATCAGCCAAATCGCTGCCGACTTTACCGGGGTGACGGCAACTTCGCCTGTGGACTTGCCGATGGACCTCTGCAATAATCTTAAGAACAGTACTAAGCAATGCGCAAGGTCAGCGCTGCCGTCCTTGGAGAAACTTTACCGTGATGCGAAAGCGACTGTCGAAGAACGCTTGGCTCATACTTTATACCCTGAGTACGTCAAATACCAGCTTTCCCAGTGTATGAGAAGCTCGCTTTCAGTCAGTCGATGCTTGACTGGGGGGTTCAAGTCGGCATATCCGGGGCTCGGGGATGCCTTCTGTCTCAGCGATCCACTTGAGCCAGATAATCCCATTGTTTTTGCTTCCGATGGATTCTTGAGTATGAGTGGATTCAAAAGAAACGAAGTGATGCAGAAGAACTGTCGGTTCCTTCAAGGTATCTCAACAGACGCAGTCTCAGCACGTCGACTCAATGAAGCTGTCTCGGCAGGACGGGAAACGACCGAGTTGCTCATTAACCACCGCAAGGATGGCACTCCATTCTGGAACCTCCTCTTCATCTGCCCACTGTTAGAAAATGGCAGCATACGGTACTTTCTAGGAGCACAAATCAACGTGTCGGAAAGTATGGGGTCGGATTACAAGGACATCTTGCGTGTGCTCAACTTTGGTCTCCCTGTGGAGGATCTCTCCAGCCCAACCAATAGAACACAGCGGTCACAGGAGACCCCGGTCTGTCGACCCCAAACAGCCATGGAAAGAGAACCAGCAGAGAGTGTGAATAGCTCCCAGGGAACGCACCGCAGCCGATTTTTTCGACGGTTTTCCCGGAAAGCCCCTAGGCCAACTGTGAGCACCCCAATCGTGCCGTCTGTTGCGAAAGGAGAAACTCTCCCTCCATCCAAGCGACGAGCATACACTGGACGAAGTCCTCAGCAGGGTGATTCCTCGATGGATGAGTTCAGTACACCGTATTCCCGGTTCATTGTTATGCGGTATATCCCGCCCGTTACGGGTCATCACGTGTTGGCGGAGAAGCGGCACTATCAACCTCGTATGCCGGTGGCGTTTTGTTCTTCCTTTGCGCTCAGTCTACTAGGACTGAAAAGTCAGGAAGCGGAAGCCGTAATTGGCAGAGATATCTTTGGTGTTCTGTCATCTGGGTATATTACCTCAGCGAGCGGTAATCGTGCTGGCCTCAGAACGGCGGTAGGCGAGAAAATGATGGCTGGCGAGCCCTTGAGTGTAGATTTAATGGCTAGTGTTGAGACCATATCCAGCACAACGGCCATGAAGATGCAGCAGCAAAGCCCGCAACAACAGCAACAACAACAACAACAGCACCAATATCAGCACTCAATGAAGCATTCACGAAACCGGAGCGTAATTCGAAGCCCAAGAACGCCGCCGCAAGATGAGAACTTCAGCAACGGTCAGCATTCGAGGTTGAGCAATACGTTGGATAGAGGGGCTGAGATTTTGAGTAATGTGTTCTTTGGACCCAAGATGAGAAAGTTGGTGAGTCACTGGACACCCTTGAAGGATGAGGAGGGGTCGGTGAAGTGGGTGGTACTTATTCTGACGCCTGCGACTGCTTGAAATGATGATGATGATCACGTTTGTGATGATAATGAAGATGATAAATGGCATGCTTGATGATAAGAAAAAGAGTTGATATGGTATATCAAGGGATTTATGTATGTACGTACGTACGTTATGAAACGACAATGGTAATAATTATATTATTAGAATTATTTTTTTAGGTGCCTCTTTTAATCCTTCTGTGCTTTGCTCCTCGACGAAGTCATATTTCCGTTAGAGACCCCTTGGCTAGCACAAGTTCCGTACCTGACGACGGCACGGGCCGAGGCATGATCTGGACTAGGGACCGCATCTTTTATGGAACTCTTTTTGTATGGATTTTTGAAATGTCATCTATGTTCTCGGATAATGGCCTCTTGAACTCAACTTTGCAACGATTCGGCCAGGGAGTCATGAGCAGAGACATCATCAAGAGTATATATATGCAATCTGATGCTTAAACGTTTGTCAGCTCAGTGCACGCCTCATTCACACTTTTCTATGCCTATTTCTCTTATTTATAGGCCTATTCAGCTTCTATTAATGCACTCCTGACTGCTTTATACGCCTTTTCAGCTTCTGTTTAAGGCATTCCTGACTCCTTTTATACGCATGCTAGATATCCAATGTGGTGGAGTAATTAGAGAAGAGAAAAGCCACAAAAAGAAGTTAAAAAAAAAACCGAATTGCCATCATCTAACAAAGCCAAGGGAAAAACGTCTGGCTACTTTGTTAAAACTCCCTAGTCTCCCCAACAGCACAAACGTCAAACACACCTTCCTCGTCGATGCCGCTCTTCTTGAGCGCCTTCTTCAGCAGCTGGGGCGGTTCGTGCACCTCCTCGCTCGTCAAAACCCAGGTGCCCCAATGTATCCCCATGGCCTTTTTACATTTCGTGTCCTTGAATATCTCTACGGCGTCATAGGGGTCCGCGTGCATCCAGCTGAACAACCAACGAGGGTGGTAGGCTCCTATGGGGATTAAACCCAGATCAAAGGGTCCCCGCCGCTCACCTATTTGTTTGAACTGCGGACACCGGGGCAGGCTCTCAAAATCCGTGGAGTAGTAATCGGGTAGAGGGTCTGAAGGGGATGGCTGGGGGACTTTTCTGTACCCGGTATCGCCGCCGAACCAGACGGATTTTGAGCCGGACTTGACGGACCAGGACGCCCAGAGCGTTTGGTCCGGATCGAGACCTGTTCTCCCCGAAGAGTGCTGGCAGGGTAGGCAGGAGATTTGTGCGGTAATTTCTGCAGGGCCTTCTTCTTGACTTGCGGACGATTTGGTAAGAGTAAGGTCAACGTCCTGCCACCAGTCCATCTCTGTCACCTTGGAAATACCGCTCGCCTTGAACCACTTCTCCAGTCCCAAGCCGACAAAGAAGTGAGCTTCGGGGTTTTGTTTGGCAATCTGCTGGACGCTGGTGTGCGAGAGGTGGTCGTAGTGGGAGTGAGAAATGATGACGGCGTCTACGGCAGGCAGGTCCGCGAGGGAGCACGCGGGCGGGGAGTACCGCTTCGGACCGGCGAACTGGACGGGCGCGCAGCGGTCTTCGAATACGGGATCGAAGAGGACACGCAGGCCCGAAGGGAATTCCACGTAGTAGCAGGCGTGGCCTAGCCATGTTGCGCGGAGGAGGGATTGTGATGATGAAGGGGCGCCGGCGGAAGAAGAGCGGGAGGGCAAGAACTCGGGTGTTTTGGTTGGGATTTCCACGCCTTTGACGTCTGGTTGTTTGAGTCCGCCTGAGAGTACGGTCCAGAAAACCTTGCGGATCATATCAAAGGGCGTCCATGGTGGGTCGCCGGCGGATTTGTGAGGGTTCTTGAATTTCAGAAGCTGACCGTTTTTGTCTTTGACGTGGTGCGGGGTTGAGAGGGCGTCTTCGGGTATGTCTGAGGCCGTTACCGGCTGCGAGACCGAGGTTGTGTATGCTACCATTGCGACGGCGGTTGCTGCTGTGGTGGAGAGCGGAACGGATGCGCGCAGGAAGTGGATGTTTTGAGGCCTGATGAGGGCTGATGCGGATGACGGGCGATAGGATTGTCCAAAAAAGAGACGACCGGCTCTGGTTGTGAAGCGGTTCATTGTGAGGAGTTCTGAGGGCCCCGGGGCTTTTTGGTGGCTTTTTGATGCCTTTTTGAGTGAGAGAGTTGGCCCAAAAAGGAAAACAATCTCTTACAGGCTGCAGTGGCCTCGCAACCACGCGTCTCTCCGGATTTACCGCAAGCAGACTTATGAGCCCATAAGATTCCTTGAGAGATGAGCAAGCATGTTGTCGCCGCGGGGCTCGGTTGGGCTGTGCCTCCGGCATACGTGTGAGAATCCTTGCAGCCAGAACAATCCCCGGCGATGGCCAATGGCGGGGGTCTGCATCGGAGATCGGCCGGTTGCTGTGCCGCCGGACTTGCAATTGCTCCCGTGTACCGAGGGTTGGGGTTATGCGCTGCCCCTTTTAACCCCTGAGTGGAGGCAATGTAAACATCACGGCTCTAGCATCATGTCGTTTCAGAGAGGAGTGTCTATTCTGACCAAGAAACTAATAGGCATTCTCTATTTCCCCTTTTCCCCACTCACTAAATGACAAAAGAAAAGAGATCAAAAACGCAACTCCTCTAACAACCAAGACGCATTGTTCCCGGCACAACCCCGTGTGCAGCATGATGGTGGCATACGGTGCAGCCGGCAATTTGACCAGCGACTGGCACGTAGGCAATTGGATGGACGATGGGTGTCATCGTTGAAATCATGGGAACTGCGATTGGGGCGGCAACTGGGTGTGCGATTGAGTGTGCGATTGGGTGAGCCATGGGATGGGCCATGGGATGCCCAACGGGAACCGTGGCAATGGGGAGAGCGCCGTGTGCGTAGTAGCTAGTGTTTCACGCAAACTAACGTTAGCTCTGCCATATAGTTCGTAGGGTACGAGGCTGATGTAGAAATTACCGGCAACTCTGCAAATGATGACACTGAGCAACGCAGCTGTAGTGGGCGCCCGCCACGGGGGCATGGCAGAGATGTTGGCCGCTGCAACACATTCTGTTTCGGCTTCTGCACGCTTCAATAAGGACCCGGAACATGAGAGATTGATGGGCTTATGGGGAACAACTTGATAATAGCAACAAGTGACCCGCGTCGTGCGTGCAGTGGGAAGGGCCGCGTTTAAGGGGGCTTGTGGATGTGCCGACAGACTTTTGTCTTGTGGGTTATGGTATTCCAAGTGTTCTATGGAGGTTGAGCCGACTAATATAGGAAAAGGGAGTGGTAGCGGCAGCGGCAGCGGAAACAGGGTGCAGCACCCTCATCTTTTGGGGCACAGCGAGAGCGTGTGGTACAGCGAGTCGTGGTCACTTGAACTGGCGTTCCGGTGATTATCCCTCTCGCTCTGAATGGTCAGGTTTGGCACAGAGATGAGATCAAAAATTTTATGATGGCTAGATCCGAGGTCATTGGTAAATGTGTGCGGGGATCGGTGACACAGCGGGACCATCCAAGCTTTCTCAAAGCCGCGCTGTCAGCCAGCATGCTGCAAGCAAATCCTTGGTGACATGAGGTCACTCTTTGGTAGAGTAGGAAAGGCAAGACGGTGGTAATGAAAAGATTGCGGCAGCCTGAGCTCTCTTCATGTTGTGATTTTACTCGTGCTATCCCAACAGTCCTGGCTCGTCTCCTCTTCTCCCCAGTCTGAGTTGGTCTGGAATTGAGAGCTGCTTTCTTGCGTCATATAGAGCCAGTAATTCCTTCAGAGTCATGAAGTCGCTTGTAGATGTGTTGCGGTTTCTCTCACAGAACACATGTTCGGATGGAAAGAACGGGTGCTGCAAACCATCCATGCCACTGAACTTCCCATGCAGCTCCCAAACTCGGATTGCGACTTGGATTTCCCAACTTGGGGGTTGAATTCTGTATAAAGGCAGCTTGTGGGATGAGAAAGATCAAGTAACTTTCGAGTTGCCAGCCGGTGGGGAATGAGATGAAATGCGGGAGATGACGTTGTGCCTCAAACATTAGCCACATCTTCCATTCAAAATCTGAAGCCTTATCACTCTTGCAGTCTTGCTTCACGATCCCCCCAGTCTTTTTTTTTCTTCTTTCGAAAACAGGAAATTAGTTTTCATCAACTCACTCGCGCCATTGTTCTTTCTCGCTATCCAGTCCCATAAAATGGCCAAAGCAGTGAACAAATTCCGTCGTTGGTTCCGCTCATCCGTTCCAGAGTCAAAACCGACTGACAACCCTGTTCCAAATGACCCTCCTGTGAGGTCAGAACCAGTCATGAAATCCGTTTTGAATGACCCTCCAGTGGTGAAAGTAATGGTTATTTCTGTACTGGCTGGCGTTGTGACTAGAGAGAAAGCAATATCCAAAGCGCTTGCCAGCATGTCCTAGATAATGAGCGAAATACACCAAAAATCAGCAAAGAACACCAACAAGAGAAACACCACCGAAAACCTGACCAAGGCCATCGCAAAGGCTGTTATCAACATCGTTAACACCTTGGCAACTGTATCCAACAAAGCAAAGCCCCGAATCATCTACCCCTACCACATCTTCGGAACACGCACAGTTATCGCCAACTTCCTCATGGCCAGGAACGTTTATATCCGCTATCCTAGTATCTGGAATTGCCCGGGCAAAAGTACAAACCCCATGGCTATCGAAATCGTGAATGCATATACCTACTTTGGCATGGCCGTACTAGTCACCCCCGAACCGTATAAAATAAGCATTGCCGCCGCTATCGTAGCGGCAATAACCGATTCTATGGATCATACTGAACGGATATCCGTCGAGGCGGCTTACGATACTGCCTTGGATATCATCAACCGAGGCGAAGCGGCCGATTTAAGCGCCCCGGCTCCTCCTCCATATTGCGCTCCGCTCGAAAGTATCTTCGACAGTTGGCAGCTCGCCAGCCTGGCTAGGGCATTCGCTGTTTATACGCAGCAAATGACAGACGACCTTGCTATCGACGACCTTGCTGATTGTCTTGACTGGCACTTGTGGCAGTTAGGTTGCAATGGGAGTGATTGGGAGGATGACACAAAGGGAGGTTGCAGAAATAAGGATACCCTGTCTGTTGTTGCGACACAGGTTTACTTCGTGAGAAAGACTGTAAAATGTACTTGCTGCCGGGAATATAGATGACTGAGGAAATGGAAGTAGTTGGAGGAAAAGTACTAAGTACCTACCTATATGATTGCTTTTAAGAATCTGGGGTGTGTTGGGCTGTCTTTGACAATATAACTTATGCTGGGTTCGAATCCCGTCGGCGCCGTCCATTTGGCGGTTATAAGGCTTATTACCAAAGCAGTTTCGGGTGCTTTTGAAATCGGAAAATCAATTTTAGACGCCCTAAGCCGAGGGCAGGCGCATACTCTCTGCCTTATCATATGGTACAGTGGTGTTTATATCATTCTTTCATGAAATTACCTTCAATATTTAGCAGTATGGCTTCCCAAAAAGCAGGATATTTTCCTAGTAACATGGTACTTGGTACGTAAATTGCGTAGGTGACTTCCCATCTCAGTAACACGGCTTGAAAATGGCATCATGTCGTGCATTTTTGCCTGTTTAGTATCCCAAAGTGGTACAATGCCACCTTATGAAGAAGGCAGGGAGTAAGGAGGAAATAGGGAAGGGGAGTTGACTGGGGGGGTGGGCGACGGCTGGTGTGTTGGTTGTTGGTGTAGGGTGTGTCTCGGTCTCTCTATGTTGAACTTAGCTGTTACCAATTGACCTTGAGCCGTGATAACCTCGTTTTTCGCCTTCGTTTCGTCGACGTATATGTCCACAGTTGTTTGTCGAAACCCTCACCTTGATAGCCAATTCACCTATTCAGAGCTTGGCGTTGCTACTCTCGTTAGCCGGTGTTCACTTCGAAGAGCCCGGCCATCCCCCCCCCCCCCCCTTTCCCCCTTCATGCCCATCCCAGCCAATTCTCGGGCCGGAGTGCCCTCTCCTCGTCCTCCTCCCGACTAGTTTTGCGCAGCCGTAACCAACCGCAAACCGCCTAGCCGGCCACCCTGACTTTCCGGCGGGGCCGCACATATTGCGGACTTCTTTCTACGTATGCTGGATATCCCGACCTGCACGAGTAATATTGATATATGAACACAGTATATATTACTTTTTAAAACAAAATGTATATACCTTAGCCATCAAGTCGTGATCTGATTCATTGGGGTGTGTTGAATTCAATGAAATTCAATGGCAGCCTGGTCAAAAATTACAGGTTGTTGTTAGCACCAGCTTCCACGCGTCGTTCCTTCCTTCCTATTGTTCTCAACCTTCCACCACTTCCTGAGTTAGGTTTCGACAAGCTCATAATCCACACTGGATATTTAAAACCTACCCTGCTGAATTCTTCCCACAAAGTTTTTCCCTTCTTCTTCTTCTTCTTCTTCTTCTTCTTCTTCACAACCACAACAACAACAGCAGCAGCAGCAGCATCATCACCACCATCATCGTCATTAGACTCGCTCGCCCTCCCCCCACAACTCACCATTTTTCGGTGGCAAGTTGGCTTTTTTTATTCTTTTTTCATTTACCGGTGTTCTCGCAAGAGAGCCTGGTTTTTCTCGGCTGGTGTTCTCTTCTCAGAGCCCAGCGTTTTCACCCTTCCCTCTCGGTCGCTGTTCTTGCAAGAGAGCCTGGCTTTTTTCCCCTTCCCCCTCGGTCGGTGTTCTCGTAAGAGAGCCTGACTTTTGAACACCAAACCTTTCCTAGTAAGTGCTAGATAGACAGTTGAGGTTAATTGCACACAATTACTCATTGTTCTCCAACACAGCTCTCAACCCGTCAAAATGTCTCAATCAACCAGACCCCAGTACACCACAAAGCACGCCTTCTTTGCGTCCGCGCTCATCGGCGGCATCGAGCTCGATGGCAAGTTCGTGGCTGCTAATCCCTTGCTGTACCAGGGTTACAAGGTCGGTGTACAACTTGTCACCTGTCGCGCTGAAACTGCCAACTGGAATGGCTTCAAGCTCAGAATCCCTTTCGGCTTGAATGAAAAGATGCAGAGCACCAACGATCGAAAGCTTGGACGGGGCGCTTTTTACAACTGTAAGTCCCGGGATCTGAGGTTTCGGGACAATGAGTTGATATTAACACTCGGCAGGGATGATTAAAAGCGGAAATTTCGTGACCGAGTTCGACAATGAGCGAGTCATCGAGGTCCGGTTTCCACCATGCCAGTATCAAGTCAAGGTTGAACTCCCGAGTTCAGACTTGCGCAACCGCCTCGTGGCCAAGGCCAAGGATGACAACCATTTGCTGTTGACCGTGACTCTTGATGAGAACGCCCAGGTTACCGTCATGAACTACGGCAAAGAGTTCCATAACGGCGACGACAGCGAGGTTCACAACTGGGTCAAGAGGGGTCTCCCCATGGCATGCGCACCTGGTATCACCTTGAATGGTCTTCTGTCGCAGAGGGTTTTCCATCTTGTTGTCCGCCAACCCCCGAACAGCAAGCCCATCCATCTTCAGAATGCGATGCGGTCGGATGGTATCCCCCCGCCATTCAAGTACCCATATGGCGATGACCACTCTTGGAACGAGGCCCACTTCTCCAAGGTTTGGGAGGATGAGAAAGCCAAGGGCTTGCTGCCGTTTCTCCCCAGGGGCTACTTCACGGACGACAAGTCTCTCGTCACCGTGCTCGCCCACTGCGCTATTCAGGATGAGTTCTGGGTCTCCGAGGCTACCAACCGCGTAAATAAGGCCGACACTCTCCCCGAGGCTACCTTGAACTTCATGGTTGATCTCAGTGACGTCCAGCGCAAGGTGGAGGCCGCCTGTTCCCTCGACCCCGAGGCCCCATCCACCCGCCGCAATCTCACATATGGCGCTCTGCGCGGCAAAGCTTGGGCTCTGGCTAACGAGGCCAACAAGATCAAGGCCATGGAGCCTATAAGCAACGATGAGATTGAGTTCATTCGGGCCCTCTGCAGGCACATGTGGCGCGGGGACGGTTACTGGGAGCCCCTGATCAAGTCTGATGGCGCCGACCTCACCAAGGCCATCGAGGACCTCACCAAGGTCATCGAGAACCTCAGCCTCGCGCGATCCCAGACACCGATGGTCACCAAGCTGCGGGAGTTGCCGGTTGTGGACTTTACGTCCGGGTTGAGTGCTCGGTACAGAGCAGCCCTCTTCCAAGAGGTCTTTCAGGACGACCGCGAGCGCTTCGGGAAGTACATGTCCCACGCCCCTCTTGGTCAAAGGATCATCACTGCGGTAAGTTTTCTGTTCCCTTCCACATTGAGGATGCTAATTTATGATCGAACAATGTACAGCCTCCCGGGTTCGGTAAAACCTTTCTCCTTTCCGTCGCAGCTCTTTGCGCTGAAGCGACCATAGGGCATGTTCTCTGCTCCGCTCCCACCAACGTTGCCGTCGGCAACTTGGCCAGGCGCATCGACCAGATGACAGCAAGCGTCTGCGATCGGTACAACAAGGACTTGGCCAGAGGGGCCCAGCGAGAGCACCGACGCCTCGTCCTCCGTATCTCTGACACGAAAAACGAGGTCGAGGCTCTAGAAGGTATCCTCGATGGTAGGCTTCCAGAAGAACTAGCGCTGTCTGGCGACACCAAGTGGACTTTTCCCCTTACACCCTCGTTCTGGGTCTTGACCTTGCTTGGTTCTCCAGTCACGGGCCGTACTCTCCACCCGGATGATCATCGGGTGCTTCACAGCATCCGTGGGGACCTGCAGAAGAACAAACAGCTTGACTCCTTGCGTGCTGTCGTTAGTAGAACCATGAAGTGGGCGGAGATTCCCCAGACCTGCCGGGAAAATGGTCTCATGATCGTGCGCAGCCAATTCCAGACTCTCCTGGAAAATGCCGACTTCCTCTGCACGACGCCGGCCAAGACAGCCTCCACAAGCCATTCGGGACGGATCCTACTTGACTGGAAGGAGGTTAAGGCTCGGGCGGTTATCGTGGACGATGCAGCCAACATGCACCGAACAGACTTGCTCACTGTCACCGGCAACGCTCTGCTGCCATGTGTCATGGCCGGAGATCGGAAGCAGCTGCGGCCTGCTGTCATGTCGGAAGGCGTGGTGGATAACTCGGAACACGGGTACCTTCGCCATCGTCTGTCAAAGGATGCGTGCATCTCCGCCCTTGAGTGGTTCCAGGCCTCGGTGGGCATCCCCGTTTACCGGCAGTGGACTCAACTGCGGATGGTCAAGGGACTGTTCAATATGGTTGGTCGCCATATATACCCGGATATATACTGCCAGCTCAGCTACGGCCCTAGATGCAATCCCGGCGACGCCCGCAACAGTGACGGCATCAAACTGGACCGGTTTTTGGTCCAGAAGTTCAAGAACGAGATGTCGCTCTCCCCTGCCGGTGAGCTCCTCCCTGCCTTTGTCCACTGTGAAGGCTCCATATCCGAGGTCGAAATCAATGGGCTCTCCCGTTTGTCCAAAGATCAGGTGCGGGTGGCTCTCGACTTGGCGGTGGACATGGTGAAGCAATTGGGCATTGCGCCGGTCAGGATCGGGATGCTCTCGCCATACAAGGGCAATGTCCGCTATATTGAGGAGCTCCGCAAGGAAGCTCTATACAAGGATCTCGCAGGCATGGACGCTGCCTCCACCGTCGAGTCGTACCAGGGCAGGGAGCGGGACTTTATGGTTGTGGTTATGGGGACCACGCTTCGCTCAGGCCCGGGTTTCACGACCGATGAAAACCGGCTGTGCGTGCTCCTGACCCGTCAAAGGTGTGGCCTCGTCATCGTTGGCGACTTTACCGCTGCCAGCCCTAACAACTGGAGAGGAAACCCTTCTGGCGACCGGTGGAAGTACGGCAAACTGATGGTCCCGAAGGACGGTGGAAAGCCGGGAGAAATTAAATTGTCGGCGGCGGCGGCAATTTTGGGCAAGGTGTACGAGGACTTCGCTAAGGCGAGAAGGGTGGGAACAGTGGTTGTGAATTGACCCAATCAAATATTCAATTTTTATAGCACAATGTAATTGACCCTCGCACCTTGGCCACCTCTCGGTACATCTTGATAACCGTGATGTTGTAAACTCTCGTGTGCATATCATAATTAAATACTGAAAGTCTTTGGCATGGCTGTTTATGCGACCACGGACTTCGTCTTGCTCAGATTAGATGTTTGCCACCTGGACAGTTCTCTTGCAAGTCGGGTGATATCCACACACCGAGCACACGCGTTCCCGTTGATGTCCAAGCCACCCTGAGCAAGTTAATGACGATCTAATATACCTAGGTAGCCCAGACAAGCCGGCCTCTGCCGAACTGTCACGGGTTCCGTGTAAAGTAGGTATCTATCTATATGGCGTGAATGGACTGCCAGGGAGCTTGGCTCTGTCAGCAGTCACTTTTAGACCGGTGAGAGGTTCAAAATTTCAGCAAACACCGCATTACTATCAGAACAATTGATACTACACACGGCCGAAGTTGGCCCTGTGTTGCTTGATCTCTCTAAAGACCACAGCACCGCATCACTGTGAGAACCATTGATACCGCACAGGGCTACGAAGCCGAAGTATAGGTGGCGTATAAGACTTGGGACTCGGACAGCTGGGACTTTGACTCGGGACAGTATGACATTTTCAAGGGCCATTAAGCGACAGCGATAAGTTATGGGCAGGCCTAAACTTGAACTACTTCTCCTTGCATTAGGCTACACTTTGTATCAATAGTGGGAAAATCTAGATGGGAATTAAGGAGACTGGGGGTAGGTAGTCATTCTGAGGCACAACTGAATGGTGCATAATTTCAATCTCTGTGACCTCCACATGCTGTGTGACCACTTTCAACCTCAATAACGCTGCTTAGGTAAGTCCAACCCTGAGTGGGCAAGCCCACAACTGCCACTTATAACCACCTACAACCACTGCCCACAACGGGCACTCTCAACCACCCACAACCACTACCATCTACTGCCCATAGACACCATTCTCACCCGTACTTGTAAAATCTCGAAATGCATGATGACTCGCTCGAGCGGTAGGTCGTCAGGTGCATGTGTAGTAGTAGTAAATGGCATCTGTTTGGGTGATCCGAGCAAATCATGCTGTGACAAAATCAACTTGTACCGGTCTAGAACGTCCCCGAGGGTCACAGAAGGCCACTGAGCATCTCTCGTGGATGATGGTTGGGTGCTTGAGCCGCTGAGAAGTCAACTGTTGAGCCTTGCCATTGCCGCCAGCGAAACAGTTGGGTACCTTTCAACCTAAGTTCTTAACTATTCTTGGTCCTCAAGGTGTAGGTTTCATCCCAATAGCTGGTCAACAATCCTGCCCACGGGGCTGTCCTATAACCCATATTTCCAATGGTTGGTAGTTTTGATTGTGGTTTCTGACAAGGCTTAATCTTTCGTGTTGGTGAGCTACCGTGAGAGATGTTGCTGGTTACATAATACGGCGAGTGGAGAGTTTTCCAGGTCATTTATTCCACCCCTAAAAGCTCATCTTAGTGGGTTCGGTAGTTCAACGTCAGGTATGTTGAAAAATCGCGGTTTCCCTGTGCTGGGAGAGTTATATTTTTTCGAAACTTTGAACATCTTTAATGGTTTGTTACCCTATATAACGCTTGCTAACTGCATTATCGAACGGTCTGGATTATTTTGAAGTAGTGACATATCTGCTACTTCGCAAGTATGGTATTTCCCAGAAAGTGGTATATATACCTATTCGATGTTCTTGTATGTCTATTTACCCCTTATTCGTGCCTATAGTTTATCCTCTTCATGCATCTTCTACTCATTTTACGTTTATTTGAATTTTTTGGGGGTTCATTCTTGATTCCTTTTCACGACTTCCGGATAGTCCGAAAGCTATATAAAAACCATGATATCGCCGACATATGAAAACTATGAACACGTAAGATTGACAACGCTATCATGTATTGGAATTATCCGGCAATCGCTAATAATGGTGAACACCCTGCAAATCTTCTCAGTCACACTGATAATAATCATATCACCCCATCTAATTACTAATTGTTACATGACAATGATCATACGAATCCTCACCGGTATCTTTAAGAAATGCAGCGAGCGACGTTCGTTTACCGTCATATTCGTGGCTCTCCTTGATAGGCTTGACAATAGCATCCGAACTCTACTTCTGGTGCTCCTTCACCATCTTGCCAGCCGCACTTGCCAGACCCAACAGGGCCTCACGGCGTTTATACTTTGCATCCTCGATCACGGCTAGAATCACACCGGTCAGTATGGTGCACACAATGAAGCTAAACACACTACACTTACAAGCATCTGCATCGCTGGAAAACTTGGAGGTCCACCGGACGAAGGTGGATGCCTCATACTCGCCAGACGTCACGGCCCAGCAGCGAATGGTGCTCACCACGCTCGAGTATGAAAGCTCGGGCGTGCTTGTGATGACGCTGTATGTGATGTAATGCTCCAGGTTCTGTGAAACAGAAAGCGATTAGCACACACAGGGAATTGAGTCAATGGTTATCAGACAGGAAGTCGATCACTTACGCTGTGCTCATCCTGCTTAACCTCAACGACACTCTTGTCCTTGAATGTCCATCTAACCACGTCCGTATCGTCACTCACCCCCTTGACGTGCTCGGCCTTCTCGATGGCGGGCCAGAAGTTGTGGAACTCGGCAAGTTTGATGAAGTGCCAGACGTGGGAAAGCGGGGCACGGATGAGAGTGCTCTCAATCACCTCGTTAGTGGTAGCGGGAGCCATGTTGGTAGCGTGTGGTGCAGATTTCTGTTGAAGCCTTGATTGTGGTGAAAGTGGAACTGGAATCTCTTGACAAAACTGTGATTCTGATGTGGTTTATTGGCGAGAGAACTGTCCTGGCTTCGTGTTGTTTGACATTTGGAACATGCAGCGGTTCGCTGTTTGCTCTGGACCGGACCCCATACGTCATATACTGGTCATTATGTGGGGTTGTCCTTCCCCAATTCAGGTGCTGCATCGGGGACTTGCAGCAGGTGCTTGTTGATCTAAGCCTGGAAGCCCTCTCATTCCATAATTACATTGAACAACTAGAAGATCGGGCATTAACAGCTGAGGTTGAGGGAAGGCACGCAGTCGTACAAACTTGTTGGTATTTTGCACAATTAACCCCTTTGAACTGCGTTCAGGGGAGCCGGTCCGATCCCCGGTGTCAAACGGCTCCGGCCCGCGAATTGTGGGGTCCTTCGGCCAAGCCGGGCCCGACACCTCTGCTAATATGGAGCCAAAAAGCGGAACCGAAGGTTGAGAATCAGCACTGTTGGGGCCCCATGCGTCGCGTGATGAGAAATCGCTTGTGCACATAATTTTGTCAGTGAGACTTTTTGCACAAGCCATTTCCCATCCGGCGCGGGGCCTCCGGAACATCCTTCACAAAACAGTGACTGCATTAATCGAAAGAGAAAAGAACAACTTAATATGCTTCAAGCCACCGATGTTTGTGTGGAGGAGCCGCAATCGGTGTGCAAAAAACGACAAATCGCTCCAGGATACCAAAAATAGCGTTTCATAGGGCTGGCCAATCATCATTCATGGGTCCACAGGTGCCTGATGTGGCACGGGCTGAAGCTGGGAAGCTGGGTTTCTTGGACGGAGAAAAGGCTTCTGGAAAGGGTGATTCCAGGTTCCATTGTGTTGGAAGCTCGTGCTTCAGTGGTGGCAGGGAGTGATTGTTTCAAAAACATCCAACTTCCTTCTGACCGCTTTTCTTCAATTTCCCTAGGAGCAACCGTGGTTGGGTCGAGTGATATGTCCAAGTTGGGAAAGAGTGCGAGGAGGTGAATCTCAACGCTGGAAGGATTGAGGACCGTGGACCTCACTGACAGCGGTTTGACCCTGCCACAGACAGGCAACGCATTGCTGTTGTTGGAAGGATGATTATGAACAAATTTTGGAACAACTGCCAACCGAGCCTGCGGATAATTTCAGGGTTCCAGGTTGTCTGGAGTGCAGTGCCCACAGTACGCAGTAAGCTGGGGGTCCCGAGGGGGACGGTGCCTTTCCCTCCCGTCCCCAATTCCACATCCCCGCTCAATTTTGAGCTTCAATTGACATCAGGTCCAGTTGCTCTACGAGAAGCCACAAGTGGCTTTGCATCTCGGTTTTTCTGCTCTAGCTTTGCGCAGATGGGCAGATCTTATTAGTGGTGAGTAGCATGGAGGCTTTGCTGTTGGCACAGTGGATGTCGACGGCATGTTCCCCCTCCCCCCTGACGGTAAAGCATGGCGGAAATGACAACCGCAGCAAACCCTGGCCACCTCCCATCAAACTCAGCCTCTGATGCCCAACAACTGGTACCCAGTCGCACTCTGTGCATCATCAAAAGGGCCAATGCTGCCATCTTCGTGGTCGTCTTACGCTTGGGAGATGTTTGTCCATTTGCTGTCCGCACAAGTCATCGACAGCCCACGCAGCCAAATGAACCATCACCGAGGCAGAGAACAATCACAACAATAATTCTTAGCTTCTCTTTAGATTTTGATAAGAAAGTGTAGGCTCTGGGCCTGTTTCTGTGACCCAACCATCTCAACCAACAACCGAGACCGGGTAGCAGTTGGAGCCATGATCAGCGGCAAGAGTGTACGGGTGCTTCCCTCGGCCCTCGTTGCTCTCATACTTGTCTCAACGACACGGGCCGGGACTATTGACTTCGGCTTCTACCCAAAGAGCGCTCAAGGATGTATGTATACTGCGGCGGATACCTCTCGGTGCGAGTCTGGCACCGTCTCGGCAACAAATGCCTGTTTGTGCCGAAATGGTGGGAACTTCGTCACAAGCACCGCCGGCTGTCTGGGCAAGTCATCGCCTGGAGACGTCGAAACGGTATACACAACGATGGAAGACGCATGCCGGAATTCCAACACCCCTCTCAGTGTTTCTAAGCAAGACTTTATGTCAGCTGCATCTGCCGCCACATCAACATCTCCTCCCACGCCATCTCAATCCGCAGACAGCTCCACATCAGCAGAACAAAAAGATCAGGGGGGTAAAAGCTTATCGACTGGAGCTTTGGCAGGAATGATTGTAGGAGCCACAGCAGGTCTTGCTGTTCTTGGCGGTGTTATATTCTTGCTCTGGAAAAAAAGAAGTAGACCGGGAGAAGAATCGCACCCCATGTTGCCATATCAGCAACCTACCCAGCCGGGGCATATGTCCCTCTTGCCCACGCTGGGCGATCGGAGCACGAGCTATTCGAGTCCTCCGGGTACCGGTGTTTGGCCACCAAAGGAGCAGCTGAACTGGATGTCTCCGCCAAACCCAGCACACAATCGCGCAAGCGGTTTTAACTGGGAGTCACCTCATCAGCTGGTTTACAATCCAGATGCAGATGTCTTAGATAAGGAGCATTCAACATACCAGCCATATGAGCCCGTTGCAGCTTCACCGCCGGGATTCACAGTTGCCGAGCTCGACTCGACCAATATCCAACCCCCAACGATCCATGAGGCGCCGGCAGAGATGGCGGGCAGTATGCCGATCACGTCACCAGGCCGTTCACCCGGTCTCCCATCAGACACGAGGACAAGTGGACAGCACTACACTGGATCTGGATGGGTGCAGCAATAGGGCGACTTGAGATGGGGATTTTTAAAGGCTGCCATTGCATAGAAGCGAGCCGGCGGTGAACGCGAACGCCGACGGGGGAGAAAGAAGAAAGGAAGGAGGGGGGGAAATAGGTGATATCTAAGATACCCGAGCAGGAGTCTCGTCATAATTTGTCATTTCCAAAATAGTAAAAACACCAATTCAGACCTCTAAGTAGGATTGAGACATACATGATAAGCTACAGGAGAGTCTTTGAGGATACATTACCCGCACGGTAACATGATTGCCTGATACTTGGGTAAGCAGTGTCACACAGAACTGGTAGATAATGTGATGGTATTCTTCGAGGCCAGCCGAAGACGCTTGAATCAGGAAATTCCTGGCGGGCCGCAGAGCGATTAGAAATTGTATGGGTTTGATGCTGGTTTGACCCGGCTACTGGTCACGAGGGAGGTTGCATAATTCCCTCCTGCAAGCCGTTTAGTGTACTGACAATCTCCACGGATGACTTTGAGACATACGGCTCCGATATCCCAAATATCCGTATTTGTGTTGCCTGTCTTGTTTTGTCACGGTTTCCCAGAGGACTTGTGCCCCCATCCTCGCACGGCACAAAACCACAAAAATAGTGTGTGGCTGCGGCTAGGTAGGTAGCGGCCTTCTTAGCGGGAACCTGCCTGAAGGTGGCGGCCGGCAGTGACCGATTCACGGATCGGTGGGGGTTCCCGCGGGGATACAACTCGATGGCACCGGGTATCCTCCCCGTACCCGACACCGCCATATTTCTTCTCAAACTCCAAGCAGGAAGCTTTTCGCGACTTGCAGCACATCTCCTGCAAGACGTCCAGGTCAAGTTTCACTGCATTTTACACGCCTTCCATTGTTTGGTGCTCCGAGATTGGATGGTTTTTGGGTAACCCCACACGTGTAAATCTATCCCCCGCACCTCAGGGCGTCACATCCATCAATCCCTTGCTGCTGCACTTACTTCTACCGCACCCACCTGCAGCTTTGGACCTGTACAACTTTCATTCCGGTTACTGCACTTTTGCCCAAGTCGGATCGACAACGGGACGCCTCATGATACCACCTGTTTTCGATTATACAGCTTTCCGCAGCTAATTCCCCCCCTAGAAAAAGAAAATTTCGTATTATTATCTTCACTCTTTTATCCCCATCTCACTTTCCATCATCTTTCTTCTGCACCTCATGTCTTCTCAACTTTATTAATTGAGCACGGGAGAATTGTGGAGGAAACATCAGGCGATCTGTCGATATACACCATCATGGCACTTCGCTTTGACGATCCCACCTGGTGGTGGGACCGTCTGTGGCCTTGCTATAGCTGCTGCCGCAACATCTGGGTCGGTTACACCAACTTTACCAAACACATCATATAGGCCTGACACTAGTGATTAGATCCCATCATTGGCCACCTTCGGACCTGAATGCCTCGGCGTTATCGGCCACGTCCCGCTATGGATGGCACTCCTGACAGTCACCCTTCGATACGGGGTTCTACCGTTGTTGGATCGTCACCGGCCTGTCTGGCTCCGCAGATTCGCGCCTGAAGAGCTCGAAAAGCCTGTCTCGGATGGAGACCAAGAGGTTGGAGGGTCGATGAGGGCGCCCAGGAAGGCATGGTCTATCTGGGTCATGTCGCTCCTGTTGCTTTGTTCATGTTCCATTGCGGTGGGTGCTCTGGGCGCCTCCATCTGGTCAAACATGACTCAAGTATTCTTGACCCCCTTGATACCAAGCGTAAGTAGGAAAACTGCCCACGAAGAAACAATATGGCGTCTTAGAAGCCCTGTCTGACATGTTTGCAGGTCGTCTCCGGTCTTGTTCTCGTCCTAGAACGTCCACAGACTGCTCCATATTCGATCCTACTTATCCAAGGGACGACAGCCTTAGTCAACCTCGCGCTTTATCTGCTCGTCCCCAAGATTTCCAGAAATGAATGGTCACAGCCTGTGGCTTGGGTGGGCGGCGTCCTGTTTCCGTCCCTGTCCGTAGCTGTCATTCTTGGAATGCCCCTGAGAGACCCTCATTTGGACAACATCAGAATTGGAAAGCCAGGTACTCAACCGAACTCAAACGTCAGCAGCCCCGAAGACGTTATCACACTGTGGCAATGGATGACGGTGTCCTGGATATGGCGGCTGCTGAAGCTAGCATCTCAGAGGCAGCTTAACGCGGAAGATGTGTGGCTCCTTCCTGCAGAAAACCAGCACGGCAGATTACACACGCAATTTCGAGAACTCAAGGGAACTGTCTTGGGCCGCTTATTGAAGGCAAATGGTCTCGATCTGGTGCTCCTTAATGGCTTGGGGTTCATCAAGATGTCACTTGACCTGGCGGATCCCATCCTTCTCAAACAGCTACTTGGGGCACTCACTTCGAACACGACAAATGACAGGATTGCCGTCACCTACGCAGCAATCACCTTTGTTGCAAGACTGGCAAGGGCTCAGGTGGAAGTGTTCTACCTGTGGTTCGGCCGGCGTGCTTACGAGCGCTGTCGTGGGGAATTGTTTACTATGACATATGAGAAAACCCTTCGCCGAAAAGCTTTCACCTCCCCTCATCACCATACGGCTCTGAAACCAACTAGTGACCAGGGTGATACCAGTTCTGAAAATATCTCCACTACCACAACAGTCACGGATAGCGGGTCACAGGCGAGCGACAGGCCCGAGGAAGACAAACCAATACCTACCAGGTTTGAGCGCCTGTGTACTTGGCTTCATCGAGGCTATCGCATTCTCAGACCGCACTCTCATCATCCCAAAGCAGAATCTGGAGAAGATGGCAATGCGCCATCATCGACTGGTAAGATTCTCAATCTCTTTCAAAGCGACATATATATCATCTCCCAACGCTTCTGGGATGTTGCAGATATCACAACCAAACCTTTAACATTTATCATTTCTGTTATTCTGATCTGGCACATCCTGGGCCCAGCGGCGCTTTCTGGTGTCTGTATTCTCCTGGTCTCCATGTTTATCAACTCTTTCATCATAAAGTCGCTGCTGCGTCGGGAAGTCGATCGCCGAAAGACATCCGACCAGAAGCAAGAAGAGACCAACCAATTTGTTGAGCACATTCGACACCTTCGGTGGTATGACTGGCAAGGCACCTGGCTGGCCCGTATTTTGAAGACGCGAGAGGCGGAGCTGATGAAGAGGGTTACAACTGGGCTACTGACCATTGCTATCAGAAACGTCACCATGTTGGGTTCGTTTCTTTTCCCAGTCGCGGCATTTTTCGCATATACCATGATCTCACGGAAGCCCTTGACGGTTGATATTGCCTTCCCGGCACTGAGTCTCTTTGAGATGCTCCAAAGCAGCTTGACATCACTCCCTGGTCTGGTCAGCACGTTAATCAACGCAAGGATCTCCATGCAGAGAGTCGAAGCGTTCATGCTCGAGCCAGACAAGGAAGATGAAGACTGGAAGGCATGGGTAGAGGGAGATGATCAGGATGGGCCTCCAGGAAAGTTGGAAATTTCAATGACCAACTCTTCATTCTCGTGGCCCGAATCTACAAAAGAAGTACTAAAGAACGTAGCCTTCTCTTGCCAACCAGGCTTGACCATGGTTTGCGGCAAGGTCGGTATCGGTAAGACCGCCTTCTTGGAGTCTATTCTGGGCGAGCTTGACCAGCACGGCGGCGACAAGACGGCACCCCATGAGGATTTTGCATACTGTACTCAGACAACTTGGTTGCAAAGCATGTCGATCCGCGAAAATATTCTCTTCTCGGCTGGTTATGACAGCAGCCGTTACGAACAAGTCATTGATGCCTGCTGCCTGCGGGAGGACTTCAGCCTCTTCCGGTCAAGAGACCTTACCATGGTTGGGGAGAACGGGGTTGGGTTGTCGGGCGGTCAGAAAGCCCGTGTGGCTCTGGCCAGAGCCA
Organism: Cladorrhinum sp. PSN259; assembly: GCA_033725935.1. Lineage (NCBI taxonomy): Eukaryota > Fungi > Ascomycota > Sordariomycetes > Sordariales > Podosporaceae > Cladorrhinum > Cladorrhinum sp. PSN259. The sequence continues at coordinate 990,534 of MU867061.1, read as the reverse complement.
TCTACAGCCGTGCCCGCATTCTGCTGCTGGATGATCCTATTGCAGCCCTGGACCACCATACTGCAACAAGCGTCATGCAAAAACTTTTTTCGAATAAAAATTCTTCCTTGATGGCCGGCCGGCTAGTGGTCTTTGTTACACACCGCGTGGATATTGTCAAGCCATATGCTTACCAAGTCATTGAGGTTGGTGAGCATGGCCGGGTAGAGACGTTCAGCCTCGGGGAATTGGAGAATAACGAAAGGTTAAAGCACCTGGCTGCTATCGTTGCGCCACAGGAAGAATCCAATACCGCAAGCAATGAAGAAAGCCAAAACGCGAAGCCAGATCACATGATTGAGGAAGAGTATCGTGCTCATGGTGGAATTATGCTTAGTGTGTATTGGCGATTTATCAAAGCTGGCAAGCTCCATTGGTGGATGGCTGTCATTGCCTGTTTCGTGAGTTACCGGCTTGCGAAAATTGCCTTCTTCTGGTTCATCAAGGAATGGGGCAACGCGTACGGGGAGAAGCCGGCTGTCCTTCATAGTATCCATACTCTCGGATTCGGCTCTGATGCACGGGGCATGGAACGCAGCGTTGTTTCGCAGCACATCTTTCAAGTCTCCATGGCTAACAGGACCATCGGCGAGGGCTGGCTGGGACAGCACCTCCCTCGTCCGGATGAGAATGTTAAGCCTTGGCTTCTTGGGTTCACTGCATTTTCACTCTTTCAGTTCTTTGCGATGCTCAGCTCAGATATTATGACTATCATCATCACCTACACAACTGGCAGGAACATTTTCAGTCGGGCGATCACACGTGTGGCCAACGCGACCTTTCGTTTTTATGACATTACGCCCGTGGGGCGACTCATGAACCGCTTGACGAGCGACATGGAGAGAATTGATGGCGGAATCGCGCCTTTGATCATGAACGTAGCCTGGGAGGGACTGGGCTGGGTGTCTTCAATCGTCGTTATTGCTACAATCACGCCCCCTTTTCTCATCATCAGCATTTGCATGTCGGCGCTCTTTGTGTACGCATTCAGCATTTACCTCCCTGCGTCTCAGTCACTTCGTCGGCTCGAGACCGTGTCACTCTCTCCAATGTTTTCCAATTTTACCAATCTCATCAATGGGCTTACTACAATTCGGGCTTTCCGGGCTCAGCCTCACTTCCAGGCCCAGAACATTGTCTGTGTCGATGGATTCCAGAGGATGGATCACTTTTACTGGTCTGTTCAGGCATGGTTGGAATACCGCTATATCATTCTCTCGGCGGTCACAACCTTCGCCTTGACTCTCACAGCCATTTATTCGGGCTTGTCGAGCGGCAACATTGCCTTCGTTCTCGCCTCGGCGGCTAACTTTGTCCGCTGTACGCAGTCTTTGTGCCAGACTTGGGGCAATCTGCAGATGCAATTCGTCAGCGTGGAGCGCGTCGTGGAACTTCTCAAACTGGAGAAAGAATCGGACGGCTCAGTACTCCCACCTGCTGCCTGGCCAGTCTACGGCGATGACATCGTCTTCGATGACGTAACACTTCGATATGCCCCACATTTGGAACCTGTCTTGAAGGATGTCACCTTCACCATTCCAGGTGGCTCGAACGTGGCTGTCACCGGACGGACAGGGTCGGGAAAGACCACATTGGTATACAGTCTGCTGAGCACTCTTCAGCCGGATGCAGACACGGGCGGCGCTATTTACATCGGCCCTGTTGATCTCGCAACGGTAAATAAGCATGCGCTGCGGCGAAGCATCACCTACGTTGCTCAGGACCCGGTCCTCTTTGCCGGTACCTTGAGGGATAACCTTGATCCCTTAAAGAAGAAAACTGACGCGGAGTGCGAGACCATACTAAAGCACGTCTTTGGTGAAGGTCAAGGAGAGTTTACGTTGCTCACGGATATTGGAGGCGGCGGGAGAAATCTTTCTCAGGGTCAGAGACAGCTGGTGGGACTGGCCAGAGCGATCTTGAGACAGAGTCCGGTGGTGGTCATGGATGAAGCGACGGCGTCGATTGATCATGAGACTGCCGCCAAGATTCACAGGTTGTTGAGAGACGAACTGAAGCAGAGCACGGTGATTACCATTGCTCATCGGGTTGAGGCCGTTGCTGATGCTGATTTTGAGATTGTGATGGATAGGGGAAGGGTTGTGAAGGCCGGGCCGAGGGTGGTGGCGCCGGCCCAGCAATAGAGTGAGCATAGAGTTGGTAAATGGGTGAGAAGCAATAATCAACAAGACCAAAAAATGGATGGGTTTAAAATCTCGAAGTGCTGATTTGGCGGATACGTGAGACAGATTGGAAGGGATCTATCTGGAATGAATGGGACTGTCTTTTTCGGTATCTTTTGCTTTTTCCTGTTTTCTGGCGCTGTATGGACTTTTGTTTTATTTTCTTTTGGTTTATCAAGCGTGTCTGGGAAACAAAAAATTTGCTCAAGTATTCAATGTACATACTCGGTATACGTTTGAGAGTAGTATCAGTCATTCTTTGGATAATCTGCCAACTGTGTTTGTTCTTGCGTTTTGAAATGAAAAGATTTTTTATTTTCCATGATTTCTGGCACTATCTGGTTCTCTCTTATTTCACCTATCCTATTTACTCTGGTTCTGTTGTGATCTTCTTTACTGGTTGTCATTGCTTGTTGATATGTAGCTCTCCCCTTTGCTGTCCTTTGAGGAAGGAAAGGGGGGTTTATTCACTGATCAAACAGTACTTCATCATCACTTAGCAAACCGTGCCCTCGGCGTTATTAGGTAAGAATGGGTATTAAACGGTGGCACAGGCAATTTTTTATACGCACTCTTCGTGTGACAAAAATAAATAAAAGAATCCGACTTGACCGATTACTGAATGCGACGTTTTTGATGACAATGAATTGTTTGTCCTACGAGGCGTATGTATTCGCGAGGTTTAATCTCGTCTGGGTCGTTTTTTTTTCATGCTCCTTTTACGACGACAAAACTGAACTCGACGACAAAACAACAAATATGATCCATCACTTTGGACTTTCTTTGTTCAGTATTTACGTACAGACCTCGTTGCAAGCAAACGAGTACTATTTCTAGAGAATGGACCCCATATAAAGTGGTTTATAAAAGTGGACTCACATACCACCGGATGACGGATGACGGATGACGGGTGGTTGGAAAGCTCGTATTTACACTAGTGTACATAGTGCGAACAGCGATATTCTGGAGGTCGTCTGCGTCATTCATCTCTGAGGAAAAGTCGGAAGCCGGGAGGTAAAAGGAGGGAGTTTTGTGTGATTGTTATTAGGTAAAGATGTTTCTTTTTAATCCTCCCTCTCTCCTGCGTGCAGCAGCAGCAAGAGCACAGACTTGACCCCTTTAGATTTGTGGGAATTGTTGAGCATTGACCAAACACAACAAGTTCAGGGACGTCAGCTTACCGTTTCCCCTTTCCACTTGCATTAAAAAAAAAAAAGGAAAAAAGAAAGAAAGAAACTGTTACACAACATCATGTGCGTCATGGAGTTGGATGATTGGTCGCCACAGCAAAATCCCAAACGACCATTCGGATATTATCTAAACCTTTTTGAAGGGGGGCCCGGACGGCTCCGACTTGCCGGGCCGTATCTTCCATGCTTTTCTAATCTTCTATCAACAGATGCGTTGTTTTTCTTCTGCGCTGCAGAGATCAAGACCGGTTTTGACCTGACACTTCCTGCAAGCCAAGGCCATTGATCGTGTGAGAGGCGACTTATGGAGCTGAACGGCCAAAAGATCCAAGTGCTGCGGGGTGCCGGATCCGGGGGATATTTGAATACGAGATTCGGGATGGATTCTTGTTGACCGCAGCAGCAGTACCACCAGCGAGTTGAAAGTTTCAGTGGGACCGGAACAACCGCGATTTGTTCAATCTTGCTAATGACGGATTATGATGCTATACTTGTAGAATTCTCAGACTAGAGGGTTAGCATCGACCTCCCTAGAATGGTCATATTTTGCAATGAACAAGAAACGAAAGTTTAGCATTGCGACACTGGGTGAGAACCCAATCGGCCGGTTTTGCCATGTCAGCAGGGGGACACTTCGGGAGCCGAGATGGAAGATCTTCCTACGCCGCCAACGGACACCCAAAGATGATGATCAACGGGAGGGGTGTGATGGAAACATCACGGCACCAAGTTGTTCCAAGACCTCGGCCGGTGTTGGCGATGTGTCCGGCGCTATGCATCCTGATAGAAATAGCTGACGTCGGGGTCGTTGTTGTTCGTATGACCCCACCGGGAATTGAGGTGCCAACACAGACAACCCCGCTGTGACCGAGCGAAGACTTGGGGAACTTGAAGACGAAACTTCGACGAGAATAATCCGAGGTGTTTGTCAATCTGAAGCCCGCGCCATTTCTGTGCCAACAGCAAAGCCTCTCTCAAGTTTGGGTTGCTGATATCAAAATCGATGGTTGCACAACAACAGCTCCTCTTGTGAAATTTCATCTCTATCAATTGTGTCGAATTTCACGCAGGACGATTGCACATGCAGCCCTGAGCGCTTGGAGCCACCAGAGGCGCACTGCGTGTTGCACACGAAAATCTTTTCGATAAAAAGGCAGCCGAAGGACCTGCAGGAACGAATGCACACTGCACAAAAAAGCAGCAGTTATGATGACCGCACAGCCAATTAGATCAATCACATGGCGCAAAAAGATGGTGTGGAGTCACAAAAACGGGACCTGGCCTTTTGACTGGCCCCTATGCAGATTGTGCCTTCCCCTTTCTGTGCCCCTCAGCGCCTGTGGACCAACCATGGGGCGTTTGGATGCTTCCCACCGCGGCAAAAAGGGTGTGCTGAATCTGAAGCAGGAACGATTGACAGCGATCGAAGCGTTTGTCATTTCATAGATCTTTAACACACTCAACGCACAGTCTCTCTCATTCCGCAGTAGCATCCTGCAGGGTCCCAAATAGTTGAAGGAGATTTCGCAGCCAAGAGACACACATCGACTGCCACGTTGTGCGACACCCGAGAACGATCTTAATTTTTTTCCAAAAAGCTGGGGCGAAAGAATAAACGATCCGACGAACAACAAACTCAGCCGAACTTCCCAAAACCGAAGAAGTTCGGTTATGCTGACCCCTGGTCACCGCTGCAATCTCCACACTCAGCGCAACCCCAACCAGAGAGGCCTGTTCACCCCCTGTTGTTGACGACGGACAGGTACCCGGACCCCTGCTTCTTTATTTCTATTCGGGAATGGCGTATTGGGTTAGAACTGCTGCGAAGTGGAACAGTGGAAGGTCCAGAAAGTCCGGAATCACGTCTGGTCATTGGCAGAGTCTACTTTGCTGCTCGTATCCATATCTTCATGGGGAATAGCGCATTGACAAGATGAATTCAGGAGAACCCAAATAGGGAAAAACCGCGTCGGGCGTGGCGTCTTGATTTGCTTGTTCGGCTGGCCAATATGAGCTGTCGGAGAGCTGGGGGTCGCTCAGGATGGGAATCAGATCGCTTGCGGCTTGTGATGGTTGTTACTACGGTTCCATCGCTCTGTCGCCCATGTAGATTGTGCCTAGGAACCGCCATGTCAGCGCCGCAATGTCCGAGTAGGCGTGGTTACCCTGACCTGGCCATAAAGATACCCCCAACCTGTGGGGTCGTTCTGAAGGTCTCTTCTCATCCACTCACTTCTCGCCTCTCACCACCAGGCAGCAGATACATAAGCCCTCGGGCTCCGCCGTCACTCGTTTACGTCTGCTTTTCTTTTCCCTTTCTGCTGTTGGTTCACCACCTGTCATTCGTTTGATCTAATTTTTTGAAGAGAGTCGGAAAGATGCGTTACATTCTTTTGTCTTTGGGAGCTCTTGCTACCCTCCAGCTTGGCTCTGCTCACGAGTATCCCAACTGTGTACGTCTCTCTCTGACGATCCGAACCCAGATGCTCAGATCAACTAACAATTATAATAGGAGGCTGATGGCTGCTACCGCAATCTGATCGATGAGAGATTCGCCAAGGAGGCCGTCTCATGGTGCCCTGAGTTCTTGGCTTCGACCACCACCGACGTTGCTGCTGTTCCGACCAACTTCGGCAACTGCGATGGCAAGATTGACAAGATCAGCTCTGCCTGCTCTTGCATCACCTACTCGAACAGCCCCACAACCACCACCTCCTTGCCGATTGCCACCACCACCACCGAGCCCCCGGCGACTACCACCACGGATGAGCCCGAGGAGTGTGAGCCTGAGGAGACTGAGACTGAGACCGCAACTTCCACTGTGCCCCCAGTGACCACCACCACCTCTGAGACTTCCACCATCACCGAGGCTCCTACCACTACCGAGCCCCCAACCACCACCGAGGAGCCTGAGACCTCTACCACCGAGTCGGAGTGTGAAGATGATGAGACCACCACCACTGAGGAGCCCACCACCACTGCCACTGATGGCCCTGAGCCCACTACCACTACCAAGGAGCCTGAGACTACCATCACTGATGCGCCGGAGACCACCACCACCACTGAGGCTCCTGAGACTTCTACCACTGAGTCGGAATGTGAGGATGAGACTACCACCACCGATGCCCCTGAGCCAACCACTACTGAGGAGCCTACCGTGACCACCACCGATGATTCTGAGCCAACTACCACCTGCACTGAGTCTTCCACCATCACCGATGGTCCCGTGCCTACCACAACTGAGGCCCCTGAGAGCAGCACTACCGAGACTGAGACCGAGTGCGAGACCGAGACCACCACAGGCGCTCCTGAAGAGACTACCACTGTCGCTCCCGTGGAGACTACCACCAAGGGCCCTGAGGTGACTGCCACCACCACGGGTGCTCCTGAGACCACTGAGTACACCACCAGCACCATCACCCAGACCTTGGTTCACACCATCACCAAGTGCCCTCCCTATGTCACCAAGTGCCCCAATCACACGGTTGTCACCACTGAGATCATCATCACCACCACTGTCTGCCCGGTCACCTCTACTCCCCCTGTCGTCACCGACACCGAGTTTCCTCAGCCTCCTGTCTCAACTGAGGGCCCCAAGCCTCCTGTTGAAACCGAGGGTCCCAAGCCTCCTGTCTCAACTGAGGGCCCCAAGCCCCCCGTTGAGACTGAGGGACCTAAGCCCCCCGTCGAGACTGAGGGTCCCAAGCCTCCTGTTGAGACCGAGGGTCCTAAGCCCCCCGTCGAGACTGAGGGTCCTAAGCCTCCTGTCGAGACCGAGACTGAGTCTCCCGAACAGCCCGAGCCTACCGTGGTTCTCCCTCCCGCCACCACCTCCTTCGGCACCGTCACGGTCCCCCCCTCGGGCGGTTTCCCCTCTGCCACTCCCACCTCTGCTCTCCCTGTGACTGCGGGTGCCGCCATTCGCGGTGTTGAGGGCCTTGCCGCCCTCGCTGGCTTGGCTGCTCTTCTTCTTTAAGAGAGGAAGCTTAATGATTACATAATAATTTTGTCGAAGGGATTTTGAGTTCTTGGATACATAGAGAATGTATGGATATATGGAGGAAAACCAACCGTTTTGGACATATAATCTTGATGTTTTGTTCGTCTGTATATATTTGACAAATTTTAACACAAACACTTTTTGGAATGCTCTTGGGATATGTTGTGAGCATAAAGTTTATCTAAGGTCCCCTTGTCTCCGTTTGCCAAGAGTTGACGTCTGACGTTATTTCTTCACTCCCGAAACCAACGACAAGCTTTTAACCAACACCATGGAATATTAACTAACAAAAACCAACAAGTTCTCGGTAACCGGTAGCCAAGCTTCTTGAACTAAAATTACCACCAGATGTGATCAACATTTTTAGCTTCTTTTCTTTTCTTTTTCTCCGGGTTGCGTGGAGTTTACACTAGCTACGTAGCTAGGTAGGTGAGTAGGTTTCCAAAAGAGAAAACAAGATCTTGTGTCGGTATATTTTGTTGACTTTTCCTTTTGTATGGAGCCTGATGCAATCAAACAATGAGGGGTTGGTCGTTTGAGATCCTTGGGCCTTTGAGGAAGGCTTTGGAGAGTATAATCTTCCCGGTTTGTTAAGAAGGTCTTTTGGTGTTCTCTTCAATGAGAGGTAATTAGAAGAGATGAATTGTTGAGCAATGGGAAGACGATAACCTGCCAAGTCAGCATTTTCATCGGGATTTGTATGTAAGAATAGTTGGTGGATGTGATTAATTGTACTTGTGGCTTTAACAGAGAATCCAATCGCAAGATGGTATATCCTTCGCCTGCCAAAAAAAAAAGGGGGGGTAAGAAAAGAAGAGAAAAGGTGAGTAGTTGGGGATCAAAAAGGGCAAGCTGTTTATTTTCTCTGAAGACAAAGCTGTACACAGATATAACTGGCAGAAGATTAAATCATTTTAAAAAAAGTCACTGTATTATTTCTAGAGAGATTCTACTCCCGTGCAACGGTGAAACCCCCCTCAGCGGGGACGTCTGGTGGTTGGTTGCGTGCGTGCGAGAAGTTATGGATATAGGGGACCTACAGGCCCCAGCACCCTTGTGCCAAATTTTGGTAGCAATCCCTAACAGCGCAGGCAAGAAGAGATCATGCGGATCTGTAAGTCTCTGGTCCGAGATGGCGTTGACAATGGCAAGCCAACGATAGGGGAAGTGTGGCCATTGTGAAGACATCCAAGGGGTGTGATTCCGGTAGATTTTCGATCGAGCTCCGTGCACTCGCACCAACTTTGGGACCGAGACTTCCACATCACTTCTCCTTCGGTGAAGTGGATAATCCTGGATACCAGCAGTTCTTGCTGAAGCGTCCACTGTTCTCCTTGGAAGCGGTTCTCGAGTCCACGCGTGCTCGTGGCACTTCAGTTGGCATCTATTCTCATCTTGGATAAATGCAACAGGGGTTCCAGTGCTCCTTCTTTCTGAACTCCAGAAAGCCACCTGCAGAGTCCCGTGTCTTTCCTGTCCATAGAGTTACGTAGGCGTTCTGGAAGATGGCAGCCATGTTGCCTGATTCTCACCGCCAATCGGCGGTATCATCCTGTATGATGCACAAGGCGTTTATGCAAAGAAACCCAAGCCCAGATATCTGGTCATGGCAATGGCGTCCTGCAGTGTTGTTGGAAGCTGACTGATAGTTATGCCATCACTCCCAGCCAGCCGTAAATCGTGATTTTCCCCTTGCCTACCAAGCGACTGTGTTTGTATCCCGATTACTGGCCAACTCTCAGTAGCAATATCCCATCCCACACAGAAGAGAGGAGCGTATCTTCATCAGATACAGTTCAAACCAAGGAGGAGTAAATATATTCATAACTCATAAATACTATTAAAATAAAATTATTTACTTCTTTCCAAAGAAGCCGCTGGCAGCACCCGCCAAGCTGGAAAGGCCACTAGTAGACTTCTCCTCCTTCTCGGGAATGGGGAACTCCTTGCCGACAGCCATCTTGTAACCATTGCGGATGGCATCGGCAACCATCTTGTCCTTGGCCTGCTCCTGAGCAGACTCGTTGCTCTGGTCACCCGCCTTGAAGATCTTCTCTTGGATCAAGTCGATGCCTGAACAAAGGAGTCAGCCGTTGATATACTATATTTAGATGCCCGCAGGCATGGGGGATCCTACCCTTGTCAAGGAGATCCTCGTTCTTCTCGCCCTGAGCACCACCGCCGAGGGCGTTGTTGAGAGCGTTGCCCAAAACGTTGCCAGACTGCTGAGTTTGCTGGGACTGTTGTAGTTGCTGCTGCTGGGGCTGGAATTGCTCCTGTTGAGATGACTGCTGGTACTGGGACTGCTGCTGAGTCTGCTGGGGCTTTTGCTGCTGGCCATACTCGGAAGCGGCAGAGCTGGCAACACCGCCGAGCTGGTTCAGAAGACCAGAAGAGCTTGATGACTGAGTCTGCTGAGACTGCTGCTGCTGCTGCTGCTGTTGGGTGCCCTGGGCAGTAGCGTTGAGAGCAGCGCTGGCGGCCTTGTTGAGAAAGTCCATTGCGTCTGATGTATATGTGTAGCGACAAAGGTTCAAAATGTCAAGATGTCAAGATGGATTCACTTGAACTCCAGACAGAGGCATGTAGGGAAAGTCTTATATATCTGCTCATGATTGTCCCTGAGTCTCTGAGGGATAAATGACAAAGTGGATAGACAATCTTCAGCTGGCGTGAACGGGACATGCAAACTCATGAGGACATGGGCCAATGGTCGAGGGATCGCAGTCTTGGCTCAAGGCGGTAGCAGGGTCTTGGCCACGACGCAATGCCATGCGTGCGGATGAAGCCTCCCATGGTTGGTCAAATTTAACGATCTCTGCGTTAGGCCGGGAGTAGGGATGGCCTCATGAGGAGGCCGAGTGGCATCTGGTGGGCCAAGAGAACGATGGTGGATTTTGAGAAATGTTGGGGAATGCTGGGCCAGCTAAATCACCTTGAGCCATCAAAGAGATTATTTGAGGTGCTAACCTGATTTCGAATTAGGACGTGGGATGCGGCCTCCAGTATCGATGAAAAAGGGAAAGCAAATCGTGAAGTCGTTGTGAAAAGAAACAAGCTCCAGGACCCTGAACTGCTGAATGTTTTGGATCCCCCGCAATCGTCAAATGGCACTGGGATGACCCGAGATCGCCGCCGAGAAATCTTCCGTTGGACCCTGCCTGCATCGGTTAAGGCGTGTACGGTGTGGGACACAACTGATCTGTGCGTCTGGCTTACCCCAGTCACGCGGCGCACGGATTAATCGAGATTGTAAGTACTACTTTTCCACCATTAACACTAACAAATTCACAACGACTGCGCCATGCTTCAAAGTCCCTTATCATCCTCCAAAAGAAGCAGGAAAATTTAAAATAGTACAGAAAGATAAATGGAATGCCAGAATATCATGATGCAAAAAGACCCAATTGAATATGTGGAAGAATGGTGGAAATATAGTGGTGTTAGTACTGGAGGGATGTTACATACATTGCAGTGTCAACTAATTCGTACGGCACGTGCCAGTCCAGCCTGTAATTGGTTGTCCACAAGCTCTCCGAATCATGTCGTCCGGCACTGAACAGCGGGCGCACACTGTAGACTTCCGACTGTGGATTTCCGATTGTGGGCCTTCCAGGTTTGTTCCTCACGGCACGCCGAGCAAGCCGCGAGCATCCCAAACCTTCAGCCTGTTGAGCCGGCGCGTGTTCTTTGAAGTAGATTCTTACGTCCCAATTGCTTTTATTAGCCGTTGCGTTCATTGGTTGATAATTATCAAGGCCAGTTGATACCCGCACATCCAGCCCGACCAGCCACCGGTCTGCCCCGCCATCAATATCCGAAAGCTTCAAACCCACCATGGACTACGTTCAACAACGGGTGGCGCAAGAGGCAGCCAAGGACGGGGGCTCTTCGAGGTAAGCAAAGACCTTACTGCGAGCTCCAGTGCTTTAATCTTCCAAGAAATTAAGCCACTTACACCTTGTATCCACACAAACAGCGCCCTCTTCACCCCTCTTAACCTCATCCTGCTCTCCGTCGTCCTCTACACCACCTTCTCCTTCCTCAAGCCGAAGGCCCCTATGGCCATTCCAAAGGAGGAGCCCGCCGTCGTATTCCGCACGTTCACCCCGCACACTCTGCTCCCTTTCAACGGCGAAAATAACCAGCCAGTATACCTTGCCGTTCGCGGTCGTGTTTTCGACGTCACTCGCGGCCGCAACTTCTACGGACCTGGTGGGCCCTATGCCAACTTCGCTGGCCGTGATGCGTCCAGAGGTTTGGCCAAGGGCAGCTTCGACGAGGATATGCTCACCAAGGATTTGGAGGGGCCTTTGGATACCCTCGCCGATCTGAGCAGAGACGAGTTGGAGGCTATGGCTGGCTGGGAGGAGAGGTTCCAGGAGAAGTACTTGGTTGTGGGCAAGTTGGTTGCCGTTGGAGATGAGGATAATGACGAGACCAAAGAGTAAACAATCCCGAGTCTGATCGGTGAATCGAATGGGACTGGATGACGCCGCCGTATGAAGAGGGACAGGCAGACAAGACATTTTGAGTATTTACGAACTCACACTTACGGCGACCATGTTTATGGAAGAGACATGAAAGAGACGGACAGAACATGCAAACCCGCCGCTGACTGCTAGCACAAAGAGCGCAATAAACTCTATTTCCTTCATCTCAATCCATTCTCAACCTGACCCTCACATCCTCAGGAGCACCTTGAAACACTGTTTCCTCAGGAACCAACCCCATCTCCACTAGTTCACTCTCCGTCACATCCGGTCTTTCGTCTAAAACGCTCTTCAACTGCCTCGCCTTCTCAGTTACGTCCTCTATCTCCACAATCATCTCCTTTACCCATTTCTCACTTAACCCCCCACCGCCCGGAATTCCAATCTGTATGCTCCTATAATCCAACTTGCCCAATCTTACATTCCGTTCAGGATCCCATTGGATCCTTACTTCCTCTTCCTTCTTCCTTCCATTCACATCTCCCTCGATAGCTTTATGCGAAGACAAAACTCCTTTCGATAAGAGATGGATGAAATCTGCATGCTTCATTTTGAGCGCCAAGATCCTTTCCTGTCCGGGATCTTTGTAAGAGTACCCAGAGCGGTAGAGCACCCAGGCCCAGCTTGGTTTTATCCATGTCATTCGCGTGAAGCGGAAGAGAGGAGAAGCGGAGAGGGATTGGTGGTCGACGGCTGCTGTTGCGATTGCCGAGGAGTAGGCTTGGTATACTGTGATAGTGTTTGAGTCTTGGAGGGCGCGTATTTGGCGTTGGGGGGTTTGTGATGATGCTGATGACATTTTGGCTGATGTTGGTTGTACTTTGTGTACAACCGCGGGATTTGGTTTGAGCTGAGGCAGTGGTGGGATTCGGTATCTTGACGTTGATGAGGATATATATCTTTTGAGGAACACCATCTTATTGAATGGTAGTCTCTAAGGCTTTGTGTTCACTTATTCGGGCGTTTCAGCCAGCCCTGCGGCTGAAGCCATCGACACGGCCGTGAGTCACCGGCGGTAAGTCCGACGTAGCTGTCATCCACGCACATTCGGTTCCAAAAGAGGGAAGCTGGTCGAGGTCAACCTATTAACGCATCTCTTTGATCTCTTTTAGGTCGTTTCTTTAGCATTGCAGTGGAAGTCCAAATGAGCCCCATCCCCAGGTATAACCCCAACCCTGAAAGCGCCATGTTTTCCAGCTGTGAAGACGTTTCAATATCCTTTCAATCACCAAATACCAATAAGATATTCGACATGGACGTTGTAACCTTCACGATTCAAGTGGAGTATTCGGATCAGAGAAGCCGAATGCCAAGCATGGAACTTCTTGTTGCCAGCATTAAGAGAGTGAGGTCATCGACAGGGGCCAACCCAATGGCATCTTGGCATTGCTGACACCCAGACCAAGGAAAGCTTCTTGCCAAATTTTGACTCTCTCATGCAACATCTGCTGTTAAGGGAGGCACCATAGCATTACCGATTTTGGGCTCAAAAGATGGACTTCACTAACAGCGGAGCATGCATCCTGATGCGAGACGGCAGACAAGAGGCCTTCCAAGTTTTCCTGATGTGCCTTCCAAACTGGGAATTATTTCGGCGTGTCCTCTTTCAGCAGGATTGAGATTCCACTTTGGTTCTTTTCCCTTCAACAAATCTTATTCGCTACCAGATACAGCTCAGTGTCATGACCCTGCCTTGCCGGCAAGCGATGATGTCGTTGCCTCTGGACCGTTGCTTCGAACGCTGATTCCTTCTCCACGCAATCAATATGCGCTGTCCATGGTTGGATGTTGCACAAGCCGCTGCTGGTGAGCTTGAGGCTTCACCTGGAAGTCCTGCTTGTTGATCCCTCATTTCAGGTGTTTGTCTCGGCGCGTGAGTGCGCCCGTCTCGAAACCGAGGCCATGGACAAAAGGATTTCTGCTCTGAAAGGTGAGGATGGGATGTTGGTATCATTCCCATGCCCTGTTTGCTCTTATTCGCATTCATGGAGTTTCTTGGATTAAGAACCCCATCCATCTCATTCTTGGTCTTCTTGTACTTCATGCTTGTCTCTCCACAACATACACACAACTCTCAAGCTGGGAGAAGTGGTCCAAGCCACACTTCCTATTTCTTATTTTCATGTTCTCTCCATAAAAAAGACCTCTAGAACGTTTCTATACATATCACGATAATATCACCCACTCCTGTTGAGTGACCTCATATCTGGCAGCGTGTGGGTGTATGCCACCCCCTCTTCCCGCTTCCCCAGGTTGCCACACCCCTTGCACCATCGTATACGACCGGTCTTTTGGTGGCGATCGTCGTCGGTGGCTTTGCAGCGTGAAGACGCAGCAGCAAGATGCAGGACTACCGGTATTGTAACACTGCCGGCATGCCTGTCATCATGCCTCCCACCCAACTGCCAAAGTCGACTTCGGACCCTGAAATATCGTCGACCCACCCCCGCCCTGTACGTCCAAAGTTCCACCACAGCTGCACAAATGATCGACTACGCGAAGGCTCAAGATTCGGAACACCTCTGTTTTTATCAATGAGTGGAAAGATTCGAAAAGACCGAAAGTCTGTGTTCAAGGAGTTGGGGTTGGACACAGACCAACCCACCGGAGCATATGCGAGCGAGCTGGAGTTTGGTGAGATAACAGGACTGGCATCACCAACCAGCACATTCTCCCCTGATACGACTGGCCAAGAGAACGCGAGCGAAGATGGCAAGAGCGAGACGGGAGGGGACCAAAACCGAGACCAAGACGAACAATATCAAGATCACAGCGACTTTGCGAGATCACCGAGATCACCATCCAGATCAAATAGGCCGTGGTACTCGAGGCTGACCCCAGGTCGCCGGCCAAAGGTCAGAGCTGTCTCAAGTGCGCCGCCTCCCAGCGTATCTAGCTTTTCGCGAGTGTCCATGATCGCGCTGCTCATTGCCGTTGTGCTCCCTGCCTTTAGTTTTTACAAGGGTGATGAGAAGGTTGCGAGCGGCGGTGTCGCGGAGGCGGGCGTGATCTACGCAAGACCGCAAGGTGCTGGTCCAATACTCGAGCCGAGGGCAGATAGTCCAACGAAGGTGTGCAAAAGATGGGCTCATCAAAGTGAGTTTTCTGCCAAAAGTTCGGTATAATGCTCGGAAGACTGATCTCTTTTGCAAGCTGCTCACCTTAATGG
The DNA here is from genome assembly GCA_033725935.1 of Cladorrhinum sp. PSN259. Classification (NCBI taxonomy): domain Eukaryota; kingdom Fungi; phylum Ascomycota; class Sordariomycetes; order Sordariales; family Podosporaceae; genus Cladorrhinum; species Cladorrhinum sp. PSN259. The sequence continues at coordinate 975,460 of MU867061.1, read as the reverse complement.
AACACTCTACATATACGGTGGCCAAGCAACCACATCACAGGACCAAAAGTCTGATGCTTGGAGTAAGAGCATATCCGATTGATCCCACCATGGCATCCGAGCAGCTGCTAATAACTGGAACAGACAATAACTTCCTCGTCCTGGACCTCACAAAGTCCTGGGATATCAGTTCACCAGCACTTCGCGGATATCCACAGCCCAACGGACCGCCCGCCGTGTCACTTGGCTTTCTGTGGAACGATTACAACAATCTTTACCTCTACGGCGGGCAGTTTTCCGACACCCCCTTCGTTGAGCCCGCTCCTGTTTCAGTCTGGAGGTACAATGTCCCGCGCCAGACGTGGACCGAGTTCAAGAACCCAAAGACTTCAGGGGGTAATGCTTCAACTGACGGAGGCATCCCAGTCCAGCGGGCAGCGGAAGGAGCGGGCATATCGGTTCCCGAACTGGGCGTAAGTTGGTACTTTGGCGGCCACTACGATGAGCATACTACCCCTGGATGGTCGAACCAAGTCCCTCGGCTTTACCTGAAGAGCATGTTGGAATTCACACATCCTGGGTACGCCAACGATGCGGTATACTCATTGAAGAATGCTGGGGCCGAGGAGAGTGGTGCTTATAGGAACATCACCGAGGGTGGCTTGCAGGTCCACGATGCTTTCTCCGAGAGGGCGGATGCTGTTCTTGTATTCGTTCCAGGTTGGGGTGATATGGGTGTGTTGATCGGTCTTGCCGGCGGCTCTGTCCAAGGTAACGATGAAGACTTTGTCGACGACCTCGAGGTTCTAGATGTATACGACATTGCCCATTCACAGTGGTACCACCAGAAGACAACAGGGGAGAGACCTACCGTCCGCGTTAACCTTTGTGCCGTCACCGCTTCTGCCCCTGATGCTTCTAGCTTTCAGATTTACGTCTACGGCGGGCAGAATCTCACCCCATACGTAAGTTCTCACTTCTACCCAACTTCTAGAATCCCTAGCTAAACCCTTATCCCTTTCCAGAAATCCCAAACCCAGTACTCAGACATGTACATCCTCTCAATCCCAGCCTTCCACTGGATCAAAGTTGCAGACTCCAACTCTCCCCAAGCCCCCAAACCCCGCGCCGGACACACTTGCAACCTCCGAGACGGCCAAATCTTAGTTGTAGGTGGTTACACAGGTGAAAACTCAGCCTGTGAATCCCCTGGGATCTGGGTCTTCAACGCCACCTCCCTAACCTGGTCATCCCGCTTCACCTCCCTCGATCACCCAAACGACATCTCCCCCGAGAACCACGTCCTCGCAAACTCCTACGGCTACCAAGTTCCAGCCCCAGTGTACAGTGTAATAGGAGGCGACGCAAACGGCGGAGCCACCCTGACCACCCCCTCGGCCGGACAACCTACCTCTGGCCCTTTTGCTACCGGCAAACCTCCAGTCTTCACAGTAACCCAATCAGGTTCGACAGCAACAATCACGCACTGGGGTCCAGGAATTACTACCACAGACGGCGTGGTAATCCCCGGCAAACAACCTTCCGACCCTCACAAGAAAGTGAACGGCGGCCTGATAGCAGCCGCCGTACTCGCCGCTCTAGCAGGCTTATTAGCAGGATACCTAGGTTATTGTGCTTGGCTTTACCGCCGCCAAGTCCGCGCCTACAAAACACACCTCGCAATCTCGAATCGGTACACAGGGCCCGCGGGCGTTTCCACAAGCGGATTCGGTGGCTCGCTCGCTGCTTTCTTCTGGGGATCAAGAAAAGGAAGCAAGAAATCTACCAAATCAGCTGTTTCTGCCTCTGCCGCCGGCCCTTCCGCTGCCGTCGCTGGACGTTCATCCATGACAGCAGCAGCAGCCGGAGTAGTAGAAAACGAAAAGAGATTATCAAACGACAGCATAGATAGCTGGGCGTATGGCATACCCACAGAGCCCAGAATAATCTTTGACGATCCCTCCTCTACGTCAGAACGTCCGTCCCCGGGGAGCGGCATCACGGGCACCATATCCAACCATTCTTCCTCTTTGCACCCTACCTCTTCCCATACTGGATCTGGTACAGGTTTGGGTGCACCACCCAGACCAGCGGGATGGTGGAGAGAGGGGGGCACAGCAAACAACAGTGGTGGGAGCGGTAGCGGAACACAAGGAACAGGGACAGGGACAACAGGAAGCGGAACCACGCCTGGAAGTGTACCTCGTCCCGCTCGTCCCGTTGGAAATCTCAGAAGAAGTAGAAGCACCGGAAGCGGCGGGAGCACATCTTCGACAGAGTTACTGCTTGACGGGCAGGAACCTTCATTCTTTTCTGTCATTATGGGACCTAGGAGGGCGCTGAGGGTCGTTAATGGTTTGGAGGTGGAGAATAACGGGGAGAAGGTTAATAACGATGGTGAACAGGAATGAATGGGTGTTTTATGTGTGATGAAACGCGTGTGGGAATGGAACAACAGTACATGCATGGAAATGATTTTTCATAAAGTTTGGATACCCCCTCGTTTATATTATTTTTCCCTTTCTTTTTGTTTGTTCTTTTTTTTTATACTTGAAGATATATAAACGATACGTACACGATGCAAATGAGAAATAGATGATGAATGATTCAAATTGTCAAATTATGGTTCAATATTGTGGGAAAAAATAATTCGTGGGTATCGTTAAGCTGCTGATGTGCTGTGCAGCATCTAGCTAGCGTTTCGTGATATGTACAGGAGAGAAACAAAGGGGAACAAAATTACTACGAAAAAAGTCTGGGAAAAGTCCAACCCAGTTGTACAGGCGCAATCCAGCTGATTCCGTTATGCTGCAGACCGCGGCAGATAGTCGGCTGTGCCTAGATGTGCCCCCAAAAGACTCAAAATATGCATGCCCATTTTGGTCCGATCCGTGTGCATGAGGTGTTGAGCTGTGTCGAGACCCAACGCCATAATTCTCTGCAGCTTCGGACGCCCTTTGATTTGTTCTGGGATAACCTTGTCCCAGATCTTGTTGTTCTCAAAATATCTGAGGGCGAGATCTGACGAAGGGTTGGTTGGGTGATGTAGGTCCAAATGTACACGACTTGCTGTCAGACTGGGCGAAACTCGGCTCAGTTCGACAAATGACTCGAACAAGTCAACAGAAGGTTTGGCGTGCTGGACAGCCTGGACCGTGGAAGCCCAGTTCAGACGGTTCATTCCCTGTTTCAAGTGCTCCTTGCCAATCGAGTTCTGCTCCAGCATGGCCACGACCTTGTTGAATGCCGCAAACGCCGGGTTGAGCTCGAATATGTACGTCTTGGCTGCGATGAATGCGCCGACCAACTCGGAAAGACCCTCCCTATTTCCTTTGATGCGCTGCTCTATCCACGTCCAGACAAGATCCTCATATCCTTCTGCAATAACGAACCGCAGGAGAATGGTCGAAAACGCTGAGTCGTATAGGAATTCCTGGTTCGAGGCCCGTAGCCACCGCAGAACAAGAAGGCCTGCACCGGTGGACCCAAGACCTGCTTCGTCCACGGAGGATGCGGCTCTCTGGCTGACGAGTTTGTACATCTTGAGGAGGAAGCCGTGTGCTCTAGAGATATTCATGAGACCCTTGGAGACGGCATGCTCAAACACCAGTCTTTCCCGTGCGTATGGATCACCAATATCAGGCATCGCCTTGAGCGTGTCCTTCACGCCAAAGAGTGGGTTGTTGAGGATGGCGCGCACGTGTCGGTCGGTAGGGGGGCCAAGAGGTTCGAAAAGTTCGGGCATGTGTTTGATGACTGGAGCTGGCATTGAGCTGACTGAAGCGATAGGACTGGCAGAGGAGCTCTTGGAGCTTTTGGAAGCTGACACTATGACCCCATGCCCATAGTTGTGTTGTTTGTCGAGCTCGGCACGGAAGGACTTTTTGATGACGTCGAGGAGTCTTTGGGATTCGCGTGTGCTGAGCGGCAGTGGGGCATTGATTGGAGGGAAGAGGCGGCCAAGAGCCCTTGAGTTGTTCATTTTGTCCGCGATAGGATATTGTTGCTGGTGCCGTCGCCGACAATCGCCAGACTCAATTGGAGGTTTCCAGGCTGCTTGTTGGTGTTTATGTTCAAAGCTGTCCCGTCGTTCAGGTTGAATGCGGAGCTCGGACCTGGCCATCTGCTGATGACAGCCGAGAACCTGGCACACCCCACATCTTGTGGAGGCACAGATTGGGGCAGGGTTCCACTTTTGCACTTGCAAACCGTCACACCTCGACTCACAGCTGCCCTAGCCCCTCTAGCCCTAGCGATGTCACATTAAGGTATCAAGAACCCTTGAGAAGGGAAGATGCTTTCGGTCGACAGGTTATCCTGTCCTGATTGTGAGCATCATTGAATCATTGAAACTGAAGCATGGGATCGACAGATTGTATTATAGTTTTGGCGGGGGAGAACGCACCCCAGGCTGCCGTTACGATCAGCCCCTCCCTCCACAGCCTGAGCGAAGCCCGGCCCGTTATTCGTAACCGCCAGAGACGCCGGGCAAGGGGCGGCGGGCAGTGCCGGGGTATTACACGATGTTAGTGTCGATGTAATCGGGCGTTGGATACAAGCTTATACACGTAAAAGCGGTGCCGGCAACAGTTGGACAGCAAATTGATTGCTATGATTGCCCTCGAACCTGAACCACCTCAACGCCCATTCACTCTGCAAACGGCCTTTTACTGCCTTGGACCTTGGATACGTGTCACACAAGAGTCGTTTATTACTTGCCGGTTTCGGCCAGTGCATCTCTCGCGGATACGAAATACACGGCGGAGCAAGTGAGTACCATCTACAACAAACAGACGGTTTAAACCATGGTCATGTGACCTTGAATTCTGTCTTTTGGATGTGCCTGACTACCAGAAAGAAACCCTGGCGTCGCCTGGTTCTAGCGTCCTTTTAACAGGGAGGAGCAGGAGAAGGTGGGAGTGAGATACGAGTTTGGAATACACCTTCATGCAGCGAGGAGTACAACCAACCACCATGATGTTGGTCTTGTCTATGCCGTGTCTCCCAAGCGGTGATGGAACCGAGGCTTCGCCCCTTTTTCTTGACCGCAGCTGATCAGGTTGTCAGGTGGCTTTTTGGGGGCAAAAGTACAGCGAAACGTCGGCACCCTGAATCGTCCTGGGAGAATGTGGGGTCCAACCCCGATGGCTGCTGCAAGGCACCAATGAGCGAATCCCGGCAATTCAATAAATGTAGATGGGTTTTCGATCATATAAGGGTTTCGTTGGTTTTTGTGATCCAATCACCAATTGTCATCAGATGAATGGGGATTTGGGTTTCGTTGTACACTAGTATAAGAGTTGGTGTTGGACTTATTCCACAGACTCGTTCCCCATGGCGAAGCGTAAAGCTACCTATCCAACGTACCTCTAGGGCGGTCGTGGCCCGGCCGGGTGCACACAGGGCATTATAGGTGTTGTAAAAAATAAAGAAAGAAAGGGTCGAAAGGTCCCCGTCAGGTAAATTGTTCAGTGCAAACGTAAAACAAGTAAAACTGCGGCTGAGTGGTGTACGGCACGGTAGCACCTTCACGCTTTGGGAGGCTGCGTCGCATTGGCACACTGTGAGTGGTGCTTGTCGGTGGCCGGCAGGTGGGCCAAATCTGAATCGACAAAAACTGAACCTCTTTCTGTCTGGTCTCCTTCCACATCGCACCTGGCCTTACCTGCCAACTCTCACACCAACCAGCTGGCTTCGATCCATCCGCGGATCGCAAAAACGACTCGCCCTGCGCGAAACCCCATCTCTTCTCAACGATCCGACATCGTTTCCATTAACTCCCAATTTTTCCCCGCCGAACATCTCCATCGTCATTGTCCTGCGTGCTTCCGCTGGTGACGCGACTCGACTCGCCGCCAAATTCTGACCATTCTCACCACTTTCCACACACATCACACAATACTCTTCAGCAATGTCTGAAGTACAGAGCAGACCAGCTGCGTCGTCGCGCGGCAGCAGAGGCACTGGGCGCGGAGGCCGAGCTGGGCACTCTGGCCGGGGCGGCCGCCCCACCGCTCGCACAAATGGCGATTCGAAGCATGATACCACAGACTCGGCTCTGCCCACCCTGGAGGACGAGGGTGAGGTCGCTCAGCTCAAGGCTCTATACGGCACCAAGATTGCACCCGTAAAGGAATTGTTCGGCGACTGGACAGACATCGACATTCTCTATGCCCTGCGCGAGACGGAGGGCGATGCGGACGAGACCGTCTCGCGGATTATGGACGGTAAGCTGACCACCACTGCCTCGATATGTATCTCTTTTACTCGAGGGTGTTGTGACTAATCAAACATTTGCGTGATGATAGGATCCATCTCACGGTGGGAGGAAGCTAAGGACCGCAGCCGTCCTAAGCCGAAGAACGACACCTTCACCACAACCACGGCCGAGCCTATTTCCGCCAGTGGCCAGCGCAATACTCGGGGTGGACGCGGGTTCGAGGGAGGCCGTGGTGGTCGTAGCAGGGCTACTGAGCGTGGAGGTCGCGGCGGTGGTCGTGGCAAGCCTCACACAGCAACCAACGGAACTCGTCCTCATCAGGAGACTCAACCCCTTTCCGTCCCCACCGAGGAAGCTTGGGGCACAAGCCCCCCCGCTGAGCAGACAACTTCGGGCGATTTGGAATCTACTCCCGTTCGCGAACCCTCTCCCGTGACTACGGCCCCGGTCCCTACCCCCGCAGCCGCTGCTCCTAAGGCTTCGACGGCCGTTGAGGGTGCTCCAAAGGCTACATGGGCTAGCATGTTGAGACAGTCAACCACACCCAAGCCCGCGCCTAAGCAAAAGGAGACCCCCGCCGCCGCTCCAGTTCCTATCCAAGAGCCGGTCGAGCCTGTGATTGAGCCTCTCCCACCTGCTCCTGTTGAGCCAGAGGTGGTGGTCGTTGCCGAAGTCTCTGTTGCAGTCGTCGAGGAGGAAGTAGAACCCACACCTGAGCCACTTCAGGAGCAGCCAGCGGCGCCTGCTCCCGTGGAGGTTGTGGTTCCTGTGGTGCCCATTGTACCTGCTGTTGTCGTTCCGGAGGTTGCACTCTTGCCTGGCAGAGACCAACTGACCGATAAGAATCTCGAGAAGCTCCCAGATACTTCAACGGCCCCCGAGACCGAGACCGCCCGCAGCGAAGCTGCTGATTCCTGGGACCCCCGTGGCGCTCAGCCCAGCGCGACAGCGACCCCCCTCTCGGCCTCCCATCAACAACATCAAGCCGACCGTGTCCCTCCTAGCGGCTATGCCGTAACTGCCAACAAGGCCGCTACTCGCCCCCCGACTTTCCCTCGCCGCGTTCTTGACCAGCAAGAAGCTGTTCGCATGCCCGGCAACCGCGATGCCGTTGATCGCGCCGCTGTGCAATTTGGCGCCTTCAGCCTTAATGGATCTATCGACGACGACATCGACGGCGACCGCGAAGAACCCGAGACCCGCCCTCAACCCCCGCAAGATTCTCCAGTCACTCAGCCCCGCACATCCCTTCCCCCCGCTCAACCCACCGCGGTTCCAGAGGCTTTCCCTGCTCCTGCGCAGAAGCCAGTTTCTCAGATTCCCACTGGTCCGGCCGGTATGAATTACTCCTTGATCCACGTAGTGCTCAGGCTTTCTCAGGCTAACTCATTCCCAGCTGCTGTCGCCCCTGCGGCTTCGGCGAACGCTCCAGTTGCCGCTCCGGGTTTGTCATATCCCTACTCCTCTGCTCTCAGCGCTTGTCTAACCATATCTGCGTCTACAGCTGCTGCACAGGCTCCGGCCGCTCAGAACAGCCAGCAATTCGGTCGCTTCGGCCAGACCGCTACTCAGGAGCCATCTGCCTTCCCAACCTCGAAGCCGTTCGATCCCTATGGCCAACCTCAGCAGCCCACTGCGTCGGCCGCTCAGAACCAGTTCGACGGAGCCTTCCAAGGTCAAGCCCAAGTCGCACAAGCTCAGAGCCAACAACAGCCAGGTGGTGCTTATAGCTCCGCTCCTAGCGAATATTCCTCTTTCTACACGGATGGTGGCCGGTTTGGAAACTATTACCAGAACTACGTACAGCAGCAGGGCCCGCAAGGACAGCAGGATGGTTTGTCCTCGCAGCCTCAACGCTCGTTTGGGGGTTACAGCAATGCGCCCCAGAACGATAACTTGAGCCAGTATCCCCAGAGCGGCGCCCAGCACGCTCAGTCTCGCTTTGGTTCCGGCCCCAGCCCTGCCGAGACTCAGATCGGTGGCGCTGCTGCTACCCCGAGCCAGCCTGCAACCCAGGCTCAGACCACTCAGAGCACGCAAGCTCAGTCTCACGGCCAGCAACAGCCGCAGACAGACTTTTACAACGGTCATCCCTACTACGCTAGCCCCTACTATTCAGCGTATATGGGCAACTATAACGGCTATAACCAGGGCTATGGCGCCCCCTACGGAAAGGGGGGTGGTTATAACCCCAACCAGTATGGAATGACGCCCCAGGGTCCTCATGGGTATGGCAGTGCCGCTGCCGGTTTCGGCCAATCTTCTTTGCACACACGTGACACCGCTGCCGGCGGTCTCGGTGACTACGGTCGTGCTGGCAACCAAGGCGCTCAACAACAGAGCGGATTTGGTATGCACGATGCCTTTGCGCGCGGCGGTTCTGCATACCAGTCACAGGCTGGACAGTCATTCAACGCCCCCGGTGCACAGCCCGGCAGCGGTCCCTCGGCTGTCGATGACCTCAAGTCATTTGGCGATGCCAAGGGCGGCGCTGGTCCCAGCCCTTCCCTCGGTGTAGCTGCACGCCCCGGTTCTGCGGCCAACAATGGTCCATCGCAGAGCGGTCTCCCTCCTCCGCAAACCACCCAGCAGAGTGCTCTCGGCGGTATGGGATACGGCTACCCGGCTAACTTACAGCAGGGTCAGGGTCATGGCGTCCACGGCACTCAATCCGGCGCCGGTGGTTACGGCATGGGTGCTAGCACTGGACAGAGTCACCAGAACAGCTTTGGCGCTTATGGCCAGACTTACGGTGCCAACTATCCTAACTATCCTCGCGGCAGTGGTGGTTGGGGAAACAACTATCACTAAGAAAAGCCCTGGAGGGATTTTTTTTCTTTTTCTTTTTTTGAATGCGTGATGAGGACACACCAAGAGTGAAAGAGAGGAGATGTGAGCATGGGACAATAACAGGTCTTTAAAGGCATGGGAATTTTGAAGAGAAAAGAAATCCCACCCCTTGGGAGAGGCCAGCTTTTTTTTATTGCGAGAAATTACTTATGGGGAAAAGAAACCAAAAGTTCATAGGTGAATTCATGGACTTGCTGCCTTTTTCTTCCTTTTTTTGGTGTTGGAGAAACCAAAAATCTTCTCTCACTCAAAACCATACCACACACGAGGTCAATTTTTTATGTGTACGATTTTTGTTTTCTTGTCTTCTCGGATGAAATGATGAATGATCCACAAACACAACAAAATGATTGACAGGGCGGGGCGTTGAATGAGGCAAATAAAAAAAAAGAGAGAAGAACCTGGGTCTTTGGTCATTGGGTGGCTGGCTTTACGGGGCGGGCGGTTTTTTTTTTTTTTTGGCTGGCTGGCTTGGAAGGTCTGTTTGTATCTCTGTTCTTGGTGTCTTGACTTAGCATGTCGAGAGTTTTTTTCAACAAAATTTCAAGATGTTTTTAATTCTCCATTGTGCCCATCTACTTTTGTCAAAACGATTGTCTGTGTGTTATGTTTATGATAACTTTCTTATTATATCTGGTGCAAAATTGGGTTGATTCTTGTTTATGTTATTTGGGGGCATTCAAAAAATAAAAGGAGAGGAGTAAAATGTAAAAAAGAAATATAAAAAAAATACAAAGGACGCTGGGGGGGGGGGGGAGATTAACAATGACAAGAAGGGGAAGGAAAAAGATAGATAGCTTTTTCGGTTTATTTTCATGTCGCAGCTTCTCCCCCGTCTTTCTATAAAAACACAGGAAATTAAAACCGAAAAGAAGAAAAGAAAATAAAGAAACAAGCTCCAGGTGAAATAAGGCGTACATATGATATTTGTTCAGTAAATTCCTCCGTCATTCGAAAATAGTTGTGTTCTCATGGAAAGATACGTCCGTAAAATATTGAGGAAGAATTTACAGGCACCGTATCAATGAACTGGGCACCTCCATGTGGCAAATGTTTCACCTTCATTCAAGTACCTTAGAAATCACCCTCCCTGATATCGAATCCAAACAACGATGTCCCTTTCAACGGTCACTGTTTCACAACACATCAACATGGAACAACCCTGAGAGAAGATAAAGATAACGTATAATCGTCATAATCATGTCATTTAACGCAAGTCCTCCTTTTGTCAAGTCTACCAATTATTCCCACTTGCTATTCATAAAAGCTATCCATCACAAAACGGCTTATGCATTTCTCATTCCCAGCCGCCTGACCTCCGTTTTCTTGGTGGTGTTTTTTGCTCACAGTTTCACAGGTATTAATCTCTTCTCTCTGCCCCCTATCTTGGGCTCTAGCTCGATTCAAAAGCCGCCATACTTCTTGAAGGCACCCAACAAGCCACCAGTCGAAGAATCGTGCCCGGAGCCCGCACCAGACTCATCAATCTCCTTGAGAATCTTCTTGGCAAGAACCTTGCCGAGCTCCACACCCCACTGGTCGAAGCTGTTGATGTCCCAGACGGCACCCTCGGTGAAGGTGAGGTGCTCATAGTAGACGATCAGAGCACCAAGCTCAGCAGGGCCAATGGCGCCTCCAACAAGAATACTAGTGGTGGGCCTGTTTCCGAGGAAGACCTTGTGGGGTACGAGGTTCTCCGGGACGTTGCCCTCTGCGCGAACCTCATCGGCAGTCTTGCCGACCATGAGCGCCTCAGCCTGAGCGAGGTAGTTGGAGGCCAACATCTTCTGGTGGAGGTTGTCCGAGACGGGGTTGTGAGACTTGGCAGCCAGAATGAAATCGGTGGGAATGAGCTTGGTTCCCTGGTGCACAAGCTGAAAGAATGAGTGCTGAGCGTTGGTGCAAGGCTCGCCGAAGAGGATGGGGCCAGTGGTGTAGTGTGCGGGGGATCCGTCAGAGGTGACAGTCTTGCCGTTGGACTCCATGGAAAGCTGCTGGAGGTAGGCAGGGAAGCGGTGGAGGTACTGGTCGAATGGGGCGACAAGGTGAGTCTGGGCATTGTAGAAGTTGGAGTACCAGACGCTGAGGAGGCCACCGATGGCGGGGATGTTGTCCTTGAGTGCAGTCTCACGGAAGTGGTTGTCGACGGCGTGGGCGCCAGCCAAGAACTTGTGGAAGTTGTCATAGCCAACGTACAAGGCAACGCTCAAACCGATGGCGCTCCATACAGAGTAACGGCCACCTACCCAGCTCTCGAAACCGAACATATTCTTGGCATCGATACCGAACTTGGTCACCTCGGACTCGTTTGTGGAGAGAGCGACGAAGTGCTTCGCAATATCACCCTTTCCGCCGGTCTTCTCGAGGAACCACGACTTGGCAGTATTGGCATTGGTTGTGGTCTCGGCGGTAGTGAAAGTCTTGGAGGCGATGAGGAAGAGGGTGGTCTCGGGGTCGGAGTTAGCAAGAGCCTCGGCGATGTGGGTGCCGTCGATGTTGGAAACGAAATGAAGGGTCATGTCCTTAGCTCCGTAGTGCTTGAGGGCTTCGGTGACCATGACGGGGCCGCTATTATCCTGTGTTAGAGGTTACAGAGTGGCAGAGCGGCAATGGAGATCACTCACAGATCGGAACCGCCAATACCGACGTTGACAATGGTTGTAAGCTTCTTTCCGGTGTATCCCTTCCACTCGCCGCTGCGAACTTGCTCGGAGAAGACGCGCATGTGTTCCAAGACCTCGTTAACACCACCTTGGGTGTTCATGACATCAACGCCATCAACCTTCATGGACTTGTTGCTAACGTTACGCAACGCGGCATGGTAGACAGCGCGCTCCTCGGTGAAGTTGATCTTCTCGCCCGCAAACATAGCATCGCGCTTCTTCTCAACCCCGGCTTCCTCGGCAAGCTTGACGAGCTTGTCCAAGGTCTCATCGGTGATGAGGTTCTTGCTGAAGTCGAACAGGATTTCAGTCTCGGTACCGCCGCTGGCGATGTCGGCGGGCAGAGTGAGCTTGCGGGTGAACTTGTCGAAGCGCTGGGCATCATTCTTGAAGGCCTCCTTGAGGACAAAGTTCTTCCCGACGCTCTCATGATGCGCCTGGAGTTCGGACCATGCTGCCAGAGACGAAGCGGGAGCCATTGTTGTGGTGTATGTAGGATAACTAAGGTGTTTGTGTGTCTAGGAGATGATGAAGGTCTAAACGTAGAGTTTTGTCAGAAGCTTCTCTCTCAAGTCCTTTCTCAGTCGAACTTGAAAGAAAGAGATGGGATGTCATAAGCGCAGGTAGATGCACAGGAACAGGACAAGGAAGGTGGGGTGATTGAGAACAAGAAGAAGCTCCGGACCCGCCATGGCGGGGCAAAGTTAGGAGCAGTAACAAAATAACGAACCTGATGAAGGCACAGCAGCAATATTGGCCGTGTGTTGGTTTCAAGATAGACAATAATAAAAATAAATATCACTATTACCAGAGCCCTTCTAGGATGAATGCTTTATATAAAATGGATGGGGAACCATGAGCGGTTTATGGGCAATTGCCAGGAAGCCCGAGGAGCAATGCACCTCCGGGCATCAGTAATGGAAAATGGAAATAATAGGGTGTGGTGAGTGGATGATGGATGACAAGCAGATGCGCGGGGGTATGGCGGGAACGTCACTGACGGTTGACCCCACCATGTCTTGGGCAAGAGCTTGTGAAACCCCCCCTCGTTCCCATCCAAACTCCACCGAGGATTTATCCAATTCGTCGCCATTCGTGAATGAGAGCCTCATCGCAGGATAAATACCCTCAAAGACATCCATCCCCTGACTTGGGTCAAGAGCCATTTAGATCAACGGGTACAATCACACGGCAAAGGAGAGCATCGCGTTGGCCTGCGATGCAATGCGGTTACTCCGGCTGTTGCCCAAAATCTCAAGTCTCGGCTGCATTTGCATTTGCATTTGCATTTGTGTTGTAGTATGCGTATGGTGACTCTGCCCAATGTCAAGTCAAAATCGACGGGGGCACCTTCCCCTAATCTACACCACCCGATTTTCAGTTTCCAGCCGAAAGCATGACAAAAAAAGAACAGAGAGAGACCAAAACAACAAGCCTAAGTAATAATGCCCAACTCCAAATCTGACAAGAAACTCGAACGCCTTCCGAAGCGCCGCTCCGGGGGACCCTAGAGGCTACCCTGGTGCTGGTCCCCTCTCTACACCCACCACCCCTCCATCCATCGTTCCCTTCTCTCTGCCCACTTGGCTTCTAGTCACCCAATGTTTCCTTTATCTTTTTTTCCAGACACAAAATCTCAACGCTCATCCGCCCCTAATGGCCATTTATCGGTCATGGACACTGCTAGCAAATGAAGGGTCTCTTAAGCTGCCACCAGCGTCACCGAGACCGGCAATGGGACGGTTGTAACTGAAGCCAGTGAACTGCTGCTGCATGGTCTGTGAAAGCATTGGACCTTCGACATAAGAGTCTTGTGGCGGCTCAGAAGTGAACTCGGGGTCAAAGTTATCAGTATCCATCGCATCAACCTGTAAGAAGAGATGGGGTCAGTGGAAAGGATTCATCTCAAAAGTTTGACGAGATATATACGTACCACATTCGGCTTGAAAGCAGGCTCATACTTGCGCTGCAAGAGTTTACGCCAATCTATAGCGTGGAAGAAGGGATGGGCCTTGATTTCAGCGGACCCGTTGGCGCCCAACCGTTGCTGGGGGTCACGGTTCAAAAGTCTGGTAAGCAGGTCCTTGGCAGCTGGTGGTACCACCTCCTGGCCAGGGAAGTGCAGCGGCTCGCTGAGGATCTTGCGGTACATCTCGTTGGTGTTCTCATCGTAGAATGGCGGGAGACCCGTCAACATCTCATACAACAACACACCAAGCGTCCACCAGTCCACAGTCTTGTTGTAGCCGTTACCCATCAACAACTCGGGGGCCAAATACTCGGGGGTCCCACAGAAAGTGTTGGTGCGGTCTTCGTCCTTCATGTCGAGCTTGCAAAGACCAAAATCGCAAAGCGCAATGTGACCTTGATAGTCGAGAAGAATATTCTCGGGCTTCAGGTCACGGTAAATGACATTGAAGCCGTGAAGACATTCGAGAGCGCACAATAACTCTGCCGTGTAGAATCGACTGCGATTAACATCGAAACGCTGTTCCTTTTGAAGGTGGTGGAAAAGCTCGCCGCCGTTGACAAAGGCCAAAACGAAGTAGAGCTTCTCGGGACTCTGGAAGGTGAATTTGAGAGGAACAATGAAAGGGTTGTTGATCTGGGCAAGAACTGATCGCTCGGCGAGCGTGTGCGCCACTTCGGATCTCGAGATGATGTGAGCCTTTCGGATCGTCTTGAGCGCATAGATTCGGTTCGTGTCCTTCTTCCGCACTTGCATGACCTTGCCGAAACTGCCCTTTCCAACAACCTTGAGAAGCTCGAAATCCTCAATCTTGAGCTTGTCGGCCCTGTTCTCAACATACTCGACACCGATTTTGAGCTTACCGGTGCCGTATTGTACATCAATAAAGTCGACGCCACTCTGTCCGCGTGCCTTCTCGCGACTGGCATGTTCGGCTGCAGCCTTTTCCCTGTCCTTCTTACTAGCTTTGGGATCCTCAACATATGGCTGCTTCTCCTCGAACCTCGGGTTTATCCGGACAACGCCAAGGAAAATATCCTGACTGCGACCAGATCCGGGTGGCGCGTTGGGGTTTCGGATGTACAGATGCACCACCAATTCGGTTACTCTGGAAACATCAAACTTGTACTGTGTATTTGACCCGGCCCACAGTGGGTTCTCGGGGGTACCCTCGACCGAGTTTACAAAAACCTGCACCTTATCGAAATCGATCAAAGCATAGGGCATGTATTTAGTTGAGATGCGGCCGTGGTTGGTCGGAATTCCGCCAAATCCGCCCGACGTCTGGGGCCTTGACATGAAACCTGGCGTCCGTTGGGAAGATGAAGGACGGACAGAGCCAGACATGTTGAGAGCATTGCCCGTGGAGAGCGAGTTGCCTCCATGCTGTGGGTTGAAGGCAGCGCGGTGCTGCTCGGGGAGTGAGAATCCTTGGCCCTCATGAAGGGTAACTACGAGGATACCGGGTTTGGGAGGGGCAACGACGGGGGCTTGCGTGAGGGCTTCCGAAGCCGCTAAACAATTAAACGATCCAGTTAGATCATTCCAGTCCAAACCAGATTCGCACTGCCAACACACCAAAACATACCGATAGAGTTGTCATTCGTAGGCGTGGCGGTCCCGGAGATGTCGCCCTGGTTCTTGTCTGTGATGGTAGAGGTTGAAGGAGATCGGGAGAATGTGTTCGCCAAAGGGCCCAAGTGGGTCTCCTTGAGTTCTGAATCCAAGAGAATATCTAGTTAGTGAATAATACATTGAGGCCTCTCCCGAGGTTGGGAGAGCGACGGCACAGCATCACCCCGCAAGCTGCGACTGCAAGCGGAGAAGTGCGGTGTGCAATTAGTTGACTCGACATACTCTTGGTTAGTTTCCAGGACATTTTCCGGTCTGTTTGGGCCTCAGCAAGGGAAAGATATAGAGAATGTCGAGGGGGTTGTCGTCGCGGCCGTGTGGTGGGTGCTGCTGTTAGGGACTCGGAGGAGGATGTATTCGGGCGACGAGAAGGGAAAGATCGAGGTGTCTTAGGATGCGTAAAATAATATACCGATGTGTCTTTCGTTTTTGATGTTTGGCGGGAAGGGTTGGGTTCAAGTTCGTTGTTCTGGGTCGAAATCCGCTGGGAAGCGGTCGGACTGCGGCAAGGCAAGGACAACCACTGCGGGACGGAGAGGGGAGTGTTGTCAGGGCGTCTTCGAAACCGGTGGAGTTGCCGCCCGGGGGGTCCAATTGTCCGCCGTGGTGCTGGTGCCCCACTGTTAGCTAGGCCCCGCAGATATGGTTAGCAAGCATGCGTTTCCCTGGCTGGCTCCTCCTTTCAGCAGCACTAAAAGAGGTGCCAGCTGGAACCCAATCCGAAACCCAAACTTTTTAATCTATCAAAGTCGAGATTGACAGGGCCACTCGCTGCAACGAAAGCAGAAACAGAAGGGGAGATGATGCGACTGCACGGATACCAATTCCAGAAGTGACAGCCCCGCAGGGTCACAGAAACATGGACCCGGGATTTTGGCTGGTTTCCATGTCACACCATAACATAAAAAAATAAAAAAAGACGGTCAACAATGAACAGCAACTGAAGATCAAAAATCATTGGATGGAACTCTGCTCCTCGGCCCGTGGCTTAAATGACGCAGTGGCGGAATGCCTCATCAACACGGACAAGCCGTTCATCCGTTTTCTTAATAATGTTTGATCGAATTGATGCTCATCGTGTCCCACAAAGACGTCCAATCCTAAACGGCGCGGGGAATAAGGAATATGTATGGAGTACGTAAAGCAACGCCCCGTCATTCAATAAAGCGCGCCGGCACACAGCCCCATTCATAGCAAATTTCAGCCCCTATATTTCTTGTCATTTTCAGCTTCATGAAGCGTTACACTGTGGGGTTCGTGGAGAACAGGATCCGGAGCAGGGATTCGGACAAAAATCAGTGAGGAAAAGGGGGTTTTCCAGAAAAAGAAGATCACCATCATCAAAGCCATCACGTGGCGCTAATCCATTCTTTCAGTCTCTCAACCAGAAACCTGGTTGAGAGTGAGGTTTGAGTTTGACTAGTTTTGGAGACATCTGCACTAGAAGCAAGCAATCTCGTGGTTTTTCATTCGATCCATAGTTCAACGGTTGTAGTTAATATTCCCTGTGATATTTATAGACGTGAATTATTTGAGAGTATCTGCAGTCAGTCATAACCCATTCACATGTGGTGAAGGAGGCCTCTCTCATCAGTCTAATCAAATTTGGCCTCATTTCCAGTTGGTCATCAATTCTCCATCTCCCAAATCATCTCATCTTTTATAGCATAAATACATCCAAGGGAGTCTAGTGAAAAGGCCATTCCAGTTAGCATCGTGAAGATTTGAATAGGAAAGAAATAGGACGAAAACAAAAGAAAACCAGGGGGAAACAATAGGCAACGGGGATGAATAACAAGAATAGACCGAACGACAAACACAAACACCCATATATACCATAATATAAAACAAAAAAAAACCCCCCAAAAAAAAGGCATCATGTAACGTAATTCATTGACGACCACTCACCAACAGCATTCCCAACCACAAACTCATCAGCCGCCCTCCTCCATGTCCCGCCCATCAGTCCAATGCGCCAAACCTAACAATCATCGAGCTGTCCCCTCTCTCCCTCTACCATCCCAACAAATACTATCCACTCTCGTAACCAATTTTCCTCGCTCAAACCTTCCTCACCAGTTCCGGAAACCTATGTAGGATCCTCCCCAAACATGGCCACGGACGACGACGACCACCACCCTCCCCTTTAGTGTGAATCTAAGCAATCCACCTTATTTACCGCCCGTTTTCTAAGCTCTTAGTGTACCCGGTTTAAACACCAGTTTAATTCTAGGACAGTGACGATGCAAATCACCCACCGCATGTTCGCTTCGCCTTTTTGCCTCTCTTTTTTTTTTACTTTCGCTTTTTGTGACACGCCGGATAGGTATATACTGTACCACCTGTCACGTGTAGAAGGGGTTGTATCTTTAGTTGGTTACGTCCTTGGATTGTATACGGAGAAAGGTTATGAGGTAAAGCTAATTAAAGGAGGAGATGGCGATACAAAAATAAAATAAAAATGACGGCCCGAACCGAGGATGGGTGCCTACTTACCTATCTACCAAGGTTGACCACCTCGTTTCGTTGCCTCGAGCGAATAAACTAGTGATGTCGGTGCAGAAGGTCAAGTGATTACGTGATGATGGAATCAGGGATGTTGCGAGTCGTGGTTATGCGTGGTTATTCTGGAGATTATAGTTTCGGCCGCGCGCGGACGACGAGGTGTCCTGCTGATTCTAGGGCCGAGTTTAGGGGAAGAGCTTCTTTCGTGATCCAGTAGAGGTACTTTTGCCCATTACCTACTTTGCGGATTGTTGATTCGGAGGTGAGTGAAGTGGCTGTGTGGTTGGATTCAAGTTGTTGTTAAGATAGGGGGATAGGGAGATAATAGTGTTGTTGGCGTTGTTGGCTGTTTCGTTCCCATGGCGGGTTGTATGAAAGGCGGATGCTGCTGCGAGGAGGCCTAAAAGACTGAAGATGAGGGTTTGTGATATTTTCATTCCTCGTAATGTGGTATTGTTTAGGGAGATCGAGGGTTGTCGCTGCTAAAACGGGCTCTTTAGAAGTGAATGGGAGAGCAATGGTTTGCTACCACTGACTGACTCGATCTCAACGTCGTGAGGCCTATATAAGCGACGTTGGCGTGTGGCAACGGATCAACCTTCGCAGGCTCTTTGAGCACAGAGGATTGATTAATATAAAAATCACTACATTATCAGGGACTCTGCTCCGGATGGTACAATCCGTCTTGAGTGGCCGACAATATTTTGGAGCATCCGATGGCTTAACCCAAGAACTCCAAAAACGAGCTATTTTGATATCTCAACAATGTTGACTCAGGAAGAGCTTTCGTTGTGAGCTTCCTTTGCAGTCCGTCGCAAGTAGCATAACTCCATTTATACAGACCCCAAGCCACAAACGCGGCGATGATTGGCGAACGCAGCAACGAGCTGAGACTTGGCACATTCGGAGGCCGCTCCTCATCCTACACTCTTCTTTCCTTCCATCTCTACCATTTTCAGTGAGCAACATCATTACTCCTTTCACAATCTTACATATCAAATTTCAAAACGCCATGAGTGACAGCGGCAATGACAACAATAAACCGGAGATGGCCAGCTTGGCTGTAGCTATTGTTGCCTTGGTGGTTGCCCTGGTTGCTCTGCTAGGGACAACAGCCCAGGTATTTCAACAATACTTAGCGACGGCAGCCGGATATTCAAACTGCGGCAAGAGAGTGATGGGTCCCTGGGCGCGAAACACCAAGCTGGTATTCCATCCGTGGGAACTTTGATTCGAGGTGGTGTTCACAAGCCTCGTGATTGAAGTTCGGCTAGCTAGACTGGAAATGCCGAAACAACGGGCCGTGTTGGAAGGGAGCGTATCTGAAGGTCATTACATCACGAGGAACGGATTCCTAGGCTTTTGGGACGAGAACACGGAGGAACTGGTGCACAAGTGTTTGGAGTCGCCGGAAAATAATCTATCATACGTAGCCTCTTGGCTAACTCTCCTTCGTGAAATCCAACGACTAACACCGACTACTTCGAGCAGAAGCAATTCATCCGCCAACTCAGAGCATGTTGGGGAACGTGGCGTTCTGATTGCAATAAAAGGGGCAAGACAGACGCTGGATCTCATGCCAGAGGGTGTCAAAAGACCCTATGCTATCACTACACTGGGTAGCATAGTGCTGCTCGCTGCTCGATTAGGGCTTCACTGGAAGCAATTCGACCGAGCTAACGATCGCTACCTTGCCGACGGTAACGGCCTTCTGCTTACTGGCTTTAGCGTTCCGCACCTTGGGATCATGTTCTCCTTCACACGCTATGGATCCCCGAGCGCAGCTAACTGTCCCGAAATCGACAGCGACGACGCAGTCAAGTTCTGCTTTGGACTTGTGTCAACATACTTCCGCCCGAGGAACTTGGGTCCGGCTCCAAAGTACCTGTCCGATATTCCTCGCAACTTGGATGTTTTGAGATTTGGAAGTCGAGGCGAAATGGCCGTCACCTTTCGACTTATGGGGTTCGAAATCAGTGATTCCTTCATGGACTCGATTGAATCTGCAGAGCATCTGTTTCCGGTAGTCTTTGAAATCGTCGGAATGCTCGCTCGTTTCTGCTCGTCATCTAAACCAAGAGGTGGGGTATTGATACCAAACTCTCTCCCATACCTTTGGAACGCCATTGCATTTTCCCCACTAGGGCTTCTTCTCAAGTATGCACGCACTGTTCACTCTGAGTACAAGAGCATTTGGGTGTCCATCGGATTCGGCGATGCTTCGTTCATTCCCGATGATTTGACCAGCAGGCCAAGTCTCATAATCGCAGAGTGTGACGAGTGGCTCTACAAGAGGCGCGAAAGAATGCTGATAGTCATCCGAGCACACATCAAGCACGTAATCAGGTTTTTCGGTCGTGGCCAGCCATTTCGCACAACAAGCTTGGACGACGGCAGCCAGATGATGGTAGAGAACAACTTTGTGGGGATATATCTCTTCGGTATACTCAAAGGAGTGGGGGAGGACAACGACTTCCAGCTGGGGTACCAAAAGGGACATACGAATCGCTCGTTGAAGGAGGAACATGAAGTATGGCTAGTGTTGATGCTGCGGATGTTTGCGTGGCTTCATGCGCACACTTTTCATTCCGCAGATATACAATTGCCCAAGAGCGATGTTATGGGCAGCGAGCAGCCAGTGTATATTAGTTGAGTAGTAGTAAGAATCAAAATTCGGCTACTGATTGAAATTTCGGAACCTACGGTTCTTAACTGCATCATCCGCGGACATTGTTTCGGATTGAAAGAACTTATCACCGTCTTCTGTCCATTTTGCCAGCAGATTATGTACTAGAGAAGTAGAGGCCCGACTAATCCAAAGAATTATTTGAAGCCCTGAATTGGATCCTAACGGGAAGCACTGCTGGCGACTACCTAAGCTGTCCATGGCTAGCCATCAAGGTACCTGCCCTACCTGCCCTGCCCTACGCCCTCTGTAAGGCCCGACCAGTACCTACCTATATGTATCACTTCCCGCACGCAGACTCCCAACCAATTACCAAAACCCACACAGACAAAGGAATACGTGTGTGGTGTAGCGGTCTGGCCACTGATGGTTAGCTAAGAGACAAACATCGTTCTCCCACAGCGTCTGGGGGGTCTGCGAAAGCCCGAGGACCCCCATGTTCGAATCAGGCGACGGGCACCCAGTCGTAAAAACTCGTGAGAGGGTTTTTCGGACCTGACTATCTACCCGGGTAGTCGGGGAGCTTTTTGACGGTTTTGTTTTCTTTTTTCTTTTACCCGTATAAATAACGTCTCGTCATATTCTCGTTTCTCATAACTCACGATTCTAAACTATCAACGCTACCTTACCTCTCAATAAAAAAAGGTAAGAAAATAAAATAAAATAAAAACTCGACGCGCTTGGATCATCCCGTCAAACCTAATACTCGCAAACATAGAGCACCCAAACTATCATTTGCTTCAACGATACCCCCCAATCATATCAAACCAAAAAGCAGCAACATCTAACACGTCCATCATCAAAGAAAAAACAATCTTCTCTCAAATCCTTAAAGCCCTCCAAAACCAACAACACCAACCACCAAGACCACCGCCCCAACCATCCCCGTGATCCCAACCACTCGCTTCCCGCCCAGGCTGGAAGCACCACTATAATACCTAGGCGGCTGCCGTCCCCGACAACCATTATCACTCCCCCCATTATCATTTCCCCATGATCCACCCTGCTGCAAACTCTCAACCCTCATATCAAAGCTCAACCCCAACGGCGTACACCTAGTCCCCTCCGCAGCACTCATGACATTGCTCCAACTCCCCGAAGCGCATCTCTGCCAGGACGAACCAGAATTCAAACAGTTCCACTGGCCTTCCTGTGGAGGCGGGCAGAGGGAGTGGGGTTCGTATTGGCCGCCGCTGACTCCTCCTCCTCCTGCGGCAGATTGTAGCTGAGGTTGAGGGGGAGATTGAGCAACGGGAATAGGGACAGGATTGCGGAAGTTGATTTTGTGACTCGGAGTTTGTGTAGAAGAAGAAGAAGAGGTGGCAAGGACAGGGGAGCAAAGGAAGAGGAGGGCAGTGGTGGTTAAGAGGAGGAGGGAGGGGAGTTTGTTCCGTTGGGCGGCGGTACCGAAAGAAAAGGGGTTCGAGAGGAAGGATGGTGACTGGGAGGGGGAGAATCCTGAGATGGTGGGGGTGTTGGGAGGTGTTCTGGTGAGGGTTTCAGAGTCGGTGGTCGCCATGGTGGTGAAGAGTGGTGCTGGACCCGCTTGAGGCGAGTCTGGGTTGATGGGCTCGGTAGTTCCAAGGAGCTTGAGGGTGGACATTGTAAGAAGTTGTAGGTTGAGTGGGTTTTGTTGATTTGGTAGTTTGATTGTGTTGTAAAATTGAAGTAGCTGTGAACTAAACGATGGTCAAATGCTTGAGATGATGTCTGATGAATCGGGGGTTTCTACGTGGATGAGGGCAGTGGCTTAGTATATCTGCCCAAGATACAGTTTGTCTAGAAGAGCAAAAACTGCCTTCATCTTCGATTATTGCCATTTTGACTCCCATGGCCAGCTTTATGCACCTTTGGAGGTCACGATGCTTCTCCCTGCCATCCCTTTTACTAGCTTTTGGTGTATGTGGGAGAATAGGAGGTTGTCATACTCACGCTAGTGAGAGATCTGGGGAACTAGACTGTCACTCAACCGTAGAGGAGACGGAGCTACTCTGAGAAATGACCGTATCTAGTGTTGAACTGAGTTTGTAGCAGGTCAGTTGGCAAATGAAAGACCAAGTTATGGTAGTGCGACACCTCAATGTGTAAACCTTGGACTGATGTGGGTCACAAATGGTGAGGAACTGAACGGCCACTGCCATCGTTTTCCCTGAATGATATCCATCAATTATCCGTACATTGCCTTTGCTTTAGTCTAGCTCATTTGATCCACACTTCGAGTGGTTCAATCGACCGGAGACTGCTCATGTCGAAGGTATCGTGAAGAGACAGCGCATTGTAACATTTCAGCGCAAACGACTCCTTGTGGTCCTCGTCCTCAGAGCTGGGATGACCAGCCCCGTCCAAACAGAAAAAGAATGCATTCCCAAGTCGATTAGCTGTTATGCTCGATGATTTGGCACCAGTGCCCGCCGAGACTCGTGCAGACCGTAGGTTGGTTAGAAAATCCAAAAGCCAAAAAGCAGCTGGCAGGCGGCACTGCAGGCAGTGCAGCAGTCGACTCGGAAGCAACAGTTGAAGTTGCAGAGGCAGGAGCTGCAACCTGGATCCTTGAAGGTAGAGTGGGTCCCCGAAGGGACAAGGCAACCTCCTTGAAAGTGGGACGGCAATTCCTCGGCAAGCAACCCCGCCATGGGACCCCCTGTGACCTTTCCGTCGTGGGAAACCTTGAATGGGCGTCACGAACTGAGGCGCTATGTTTCCCGCTAAAGCACCAACTAAACCCGGCAACTCAACAACAGTGGACCTCAACAGGCACCTTACTGGAGCTGGCCAGGACCAGTCCGACATCGACAATCAACTTCGACATTCGATACAAACCCGCCTCGTCGAATCAAATCAGCCCAAACAGCACGGGAGACCCAATCTTTGCTTGCAACCCAAAAGGACACCCCGCCGTCCCGATACTTGCATGTCTCCCCACAACCAAGAAGCAGATCCCCCAAGCCTGTCCGGCGTCATCGAGGACACATTCAGACCAAAAGATGGAGAGCTAGCATCTGCTTCGGAACAACCGTCTACGGACAAACCAAACGACACAAGCACAGTGGCAGCACCGAATGGAGCTGGCATTTCAACCCCACCACCACAAGTTATAGCTTTGGACACAGCCGAGAATGCGCCAAAAGCAACACCGAAGGACACGATGGCACAGGAACGACAAGCAGACGAGCCGGAAGACTTGATGTCTTCATCAGTCGCGACGCTGAAGCCGGCAACTTTACCTACCACGACGACTGCCACGCAGTATTTGTCGATCGAGACCAAGACCTTTGTAGATCCCACCCCGCCTACGCCGGCCGCCTCTCAGCCTTCTTCTCGCGCGCCCTCGGCTCACCGATCGAGAAATGGATCCTCCGAGCCGTCTCCGACACGGTCCGATGCTGGCTATGATGAGAAGAGGTACACAAGTGAAGACGAGCAGGAAAGCGGGTCGAGGTCTGAGATCCAGAGCATCATGGAACAGTTCAGCGAGGAGGGCGGAGGCCCGGGTGCAGACGAAGTCATGAGTCCAAGGCTAGAAATGGCCTCACCCCATTTGGGCAGTCCAGTACAGCATCCGCCACGGCAGTCGAGCCTGGAGTCGCTCGTGCCAAATATTGGTCAACATCTCCAGGACTCTCAGGGACATCAGGCCTCAACAGCACATCTAAAAGACAAAGAGAAGGATGACCATCGGCCGCCTGTTCCGCCAAAGGATGAGTCTGTCTACCCTCCTGCGCCTGGACGTTCGCAAGAGGATGTTCGGAGGAGGAGCGTCGATACTCCAATGTCTCCATCCACAGTCTCCCTTCATAGGCCTCCACCTCCGGAGCCGGAACCAGAGCCTACGTTACCGTTCGACTTTCACCGGTTCCTTGAGCAGTTGCGCAACAAGAAGGCAGACCCTGTTGCTAGGTATCTGAAATCATTTTTGTCCGAATTTGCCAAGAAACAATGGATGGTTCATGAACAGGTCAAGATCATTGGTGATTTCCTTGCCTTTATTGCAAACAAAATGGCCCAATGCGAAGTCTGGCGGGACGTAAGCGATGCCGAGTTTGATAATGCCCGTGAGGGTATGGAAAAGCTTGTCATGAATCGACTATATACCCAAACCTTCTCTCCAACAATTCCGCCCCCTCAACCAATACCTGGAGGTAAACCAAAGAAACGAGGCGGGGAGCGCCCTATGGGTCCAGGGCGGCGAGGACAGCATCAAGAAGACGTAGAGCGAGATGAGATCGTTGCTCAAAAGATCGCTATCTACAGTTGGGTTAAAGAGGAACACTTAGATATTCCACCAGTGAACGAGAGTGGAAAACGCTTCCTCAAACTTGCGCAGCAAGGTTGGCTCGCCCTTCCCTGTGCCGTCATCTGTCAAAACTAACAACTATGCAGAGCTTCTTAAAATCAAGTCCTACCGCGCCCCACGGGACAAGATTATCTGCGTCTTGAACTGTTGCAAAGTTATTTTTGGTCAGTAACTTGACCACTTCTATCCGTCTCGATGCTAATGGCCTCCTAGGCTTGCTTAAGCACACGAAATCAGATTCATCTGCAGATTCATTTATGCCAATGCTCATCTACGTTGTTCTCCATGCAAACCCGGAACATCTCGTCTCCAATGTTCAGTATATTCTTCGATTCCGCAACCAAGACAAGCTGGGCGGCGAGGCCGGGTATTATCTTTCTTCCCTGGTACGTAGATGTGTGTCCGCCTTCTCAGCTATTAGCCTGCTAACATATCTAAAGATGGGAGCTATCCAGTTCATTGAGAACATGGACCGCACAACACTCACAATAACAGACGAAGAGTTCGAGCAGAATGTCGAGGCGGCCGTCTCGGCGATAGCAGAGAAACACCGCTCAGAATTTCCGCCACCACCCCCTCCTCACTCTGAGAAGTCGACAGTTTTGCGACCAATGGTCCAAGGGGAGCCAGGGCCGTCTTTGCCTCGCCGCCCAGCGGATGGTGAATCGTCTCTTCGTCCTGCAAGTCCACGGCGTTCGATCTCGTCCAATGAGGGTGGCCGAGATAGCGGGGAATACAGCGGCAGCGATGAGAAGGCAGCAATCACTGGGCTTCTTCGGACCATTCAGAAGCCCCTAAGTACAATTGGGCGGATATTCTCCGAGGATGCATCGTCGTCGTCTCCTCCTGGCAGCGGCGTGAGTGTTGCTAGCCCAGCACGTACGCCACAACCAGAGAGGGAGGGGGAGATGCGCGCAAGGCAACGGTTGTCGGCTGAAGAGGCAGCAGCTCGTCAGGCCAGCGCAGAGACTGCGGAGGCTCACCGGATACACCGTGCTGAACACGCCAATGTTGTTGAGACGTTGGCGGGCATGTTTCCCGACCTTGACAGGGAAATTATTAGCGATGTTGTCTACCAAAAGGAGGGGAGGTAAGTTGTTCCAAGTGAGATAACCCCGTGGGTAGTCCAGGAGCTAATCAGATTCTTGTCTCATAGGGTCGGACTGGCTGTGGACGCCTGTCTTGCTTTATCTTCATGAGAAAGCTAGAATCATTGAAGGGGACGGAGAAGCACGTCTTCATGGATAAATAAGAGGGAATAATTGGATTATAACATTGTTCTGTGTTGTTTCTATTTGCTCTCTCTTCTTGTTCATTCGGAATTTTTACCTGAGTCGGCTGTGTCATACTTTTGCCTGCCATTTTCTTAGCTGAAGCGAGCATACGGGAGGTTGCCTGGGCAAGTGATCATGGTGATGGGTTATATATTACTATTTATTTTTCTCCTTCGTGCGTGTATGCGCTGGATTTGTTACTTTAGGCGCGTCAGACATGGTGGTTAGAAATAAATCTACGGGATGAAAGAAAAGTACCTACCAGAATTAGTGCTGAAGTGCCTGTTGCACGGTCATGGTTCAGTCCTTTCTGCATATGGTCAAGTCGGGTGCGTTCTTGTATACGAGTCAAGCTGATGAACATTTCAAGTCTCAACCAGGAACCAAACGAAAATGGCCTGTCTTGAATACTAAACCCAGACCCACAATTCAATGAAATACCAGCATTACAAAAGCTGCGTGGCGCAGCGGAAGCGCGCCGGGCTCATAACCCGGAGGACACTGGATCGAAACCAGTCGCAGCTATTTCAAGATGATTTTTTTTGGGCCAGTTTTTTATTGTTTTTTATTCCTGTTCGTTTTCTATTTGCGGACTTCAATCCTTTTTTTTTTCTTTCGTATTGCACATAAGAACTCCCTATTATGCTCATACCATTTCTCCTTTTTTTCTTCCTTTTCTCCAGGTACTTGGATCCGTCCAGGACCATCAATTCACAGCAGCAAAAATGGTCAATGCGCCAAGTCTTTCTCAAAAAAGTTAACCAAGAATGCAAGGCCCCACTTTAACAAACTTCCACTCTCAAAACTCGCATCCCCTGGACTGCCTACCACCACCGACTTGCATCAATCAACCCTCACTTAGTCCCTTTTGCAATTTTACGTACTTGTTTATCTTATTTCTCATACTTGGACAGAAGTAGAGAAAAAGGAGAAATACCCCCCAAAAAAAATGTGCGGAATCCACACATCCGTCTCCAAGACCCCTCACGTCATCTCGGACGACCTCCACCGCGCTTTATCCAACCGCGGACCCGACCACTTTGGTCAGGTCGAGCGACGGCTCGGCGGCGAGTACACTGTGAAGCTCACTTCTACTGTTCTTGCTCTACGAGGCGGGCACATCGCGCCTCAACCTTTGACCGCCGATGAATCTGGTTCTGGTTCAGTGCTCTGCTGGAACGGTGAAGCGTGGCGTATAAATGGGCACTTGGTTGAAGGAAATGACGGAGAACTGCTATTCGAGAAGATTAGTGAAGGGGGGCCTGGTGGGAGTATATTAGATGTCTTGAGGGGCGTTGAGGGACCGTTTGCGTTTGTTTATTATGACACTGCGGAGAAGCTGGTTTATTACGGCAGGGATCGGTTGGGGAGACGGTCGTTGATGATGAGGAGGGACGAGCAGACCGGAGAGGTTGTGTTGTGTAGTGTTGCAGAGGATGGCGGGGAGTGGCAGGAAGTGGAGGCCGATGGGATTTATGCGATTGGGATTGGGAAAGATGGAGACGGGGAGGAGTTGGGGGAAGTGAGGAAGTTTGAGTGGGTTGTTGAGGAGGGGTGTGAGGATTATGTGAGTACAAAGATACCCCATTCGCTTTTCTTTGGTTTTATGTGATTTTTGGGTGTTGCGATGGAGTGGGGTGTCCTCTCAAACTTACTTTAGCAGGTTTCTAGCATAGGGAGGTTCAACAAGACCCTGCCTGAGGGAGAGAAGGCTCCGTTGACGGCTTCTTCGCCTTCGGTTGCTGCGCTCAAGCAGCAGCTTGTTGAGTCATTGAAACTGAGGGTACTGAATATTCCTCAGCCGCCGAGTGTTAAGGCGGAAAGCAAGACTCGCGTTGCGGTGCTGTTTTCTGGAGGACTAGACTGTACGGTCCTAGCCCGACTGTGTCACGATATTCTTCCTTCAGATCATGGGATCGATCTGTTGAATGTCGGCTTCGAGAATCCTCGGGTCGTGGCCCAGTTAAAAAAGGACTCGAATGGCGAGGTGGGTGACTTTTATGAGGCCTGTCCGGACAGAATGACGGGAAGAAAGTCGTTTGCGGAACTGCAAAAAGTCTGTCCTGGACGGGCTTTCCGGTTTGTGGCTGTAAGTGTCTTGCCCCCTCTCATTGACATTGGACGGATTCTGATTTCTATCCAGGTAAACATTCCATACACAGAATTGCAGGAACATCGCCGCCAAGTCATATCTCTTCTTATTCCGCACAACACCGAGATGGATCTCTCCATCGGTTGTGCACTTTACTTTGCTGCCCGAGGCCAAGGATGGTGTACCGAAAGTGAAAGTGTAGGCTCCCCGCCAACTCCATATAGTTCTCCCGCACGAGTTCTTCTCTCTGGTCTGGGTGCCGACGAGCTCTTTGGGGGTTATTCACGGCACCCGTCTGCTTTCCATCGCCAGGGATATGCTGGACTTGTTGATGAGGTTCTTCTCGATGTCAGCCGGTTGGGAAAGCGGAACCTCGGTCGAGATGACCGGGTGATGGCTCATTGGAGTAAAGAGGTGAGATTTCCTTATCTAGACGAGCGTCTAGTAAGATGGGCCATCGAAACACCAGTATGGGATAAGTGCGATTTTGAGAACTCTGAAGAAGCCAGTGGTGTTGAGGCCGGGAAGAGAGTTTTGCGCCTTTTAGCTTTGCAGTTGGGCATGGAAGGAGTCTCAAAGGAAAAGAAACGTGCTGTAAGTATCTCCAATATCCTTCTTCAACCGTTATGCCTTTCCAATAGCTGATGCCATTTCAGATACAGTTCGGTGCAAGAACGGCTAAGATGGAAAGCGGTAAGGTCAAGGGTACCACATTGATTTCGTAACGGTCCGCGATGATGATACAAACAGATACTTCTGAATGTCCTTTCCTGTCAAACGCAGCGGCCTTGGTTTGAGAATTGTGGTTTCCCTGCGGAAGCCCCTTGCTCGTCAGGTTGCAGCTTTGCATATGGGATTGGATAATGAAGTTAAAAGGCAAATCTGAGCAAGAACCAATCCGATATCCTGGGTTCCTGGCTGTTGGCGAAGTGGTCACTGTCAGCGGCTTGGCAATCTCCTCACCAGTGGCGCCCCTTCTTCTTTAGCGTCTAATGCGCCGGAGCATCGCCGCCGCAACTTTGCCTTTCCCTTGATCTTAATTATAGCGGCGGGTTTGGTTTCCATTGTGAGGCCAATCCGAGAAATCACAAAGTGCCAAAGTTTCATAATCGTCAAAGCATATACGATAGTTGTTTTCAACTTGTCCCATGATTTTTGCCGGCTGTATGAGATCGGCGCAAGGACGCTGTTCATCGGGACAGCAACCCGAGCCAGGTTTGAGTCGATCCCTTTTAAATAATTCGCATCTTGAGGCTTGCTGAAGTCCATGTGACTTGGAAGAAAAAGGAAGCTGTGAACCTGTTCGGACGAAATTCACCGTTTGAGCTCATGGATACCCCCTGTTTCCCCCAGGTTGCTTTCCCCAGAATTTTGGGTGTGATCGCGTTCAGTGGACACGACCCCTTCTAGACTTTGTCACATTCTTTTCGCTTCTGCCCTCGCCTGCAGGGGAGAAAGGACAAATCGTTGACAAGCATTGGGGAGGCTGCCCCGGCTCGCGCCGGCCTTTGTTACCTTTATTTACCCGTTAGAGTCTCGGCAGGGGGCACTGAACTGAAGTGAATGAAGGCAGAATGGTCACGCAGGTCATGAACCTAATTTATCGGTTGGGGTGTGCTGGGGTACCTTCAGCTTTGGGCATCACGAACCATCCCGGGCCCTCGTTGGCCATCAATGCTTCTGGGCGAAATGTAACGGTTGGTCGAATTTGGCAAGTGCGTGAATTCTTCCTTTTTTTCTTCTTCTCCCTCTCATGTTTCCTTTTCTTGCCAACGAAGAAGCGTGACTTCTTTCCGTCTTTCTTTTTCTCTTGAGCTGTTTTCTTTTCCTCCTTTTTGGAGTGTGTTTACCCCTCAACGACGACCAACGCCAAGCATTTTCGTCTCTCCTCAGGTTTTGCGTCCAGTCACCACCCCGCCACCGGATACGGAGGTATAACACCAAATCTGCGCCGACCGTGCCTTGTGGAATGCGCCGCACTGGGGGCCATCTCAAGTCAACCACCAACGAGCATCTATTCTTTTGTTAGCAAAAGTACCGGGAGGACGGGAGGACTCTGCCTTTTTTATTCTTCTCTGTTGGAAAAGGGGCTGTATGTGTTACACGGTCTCACGTAAAGAACCCTTTTATATTCAGGGTCCACGCTAGGCGCCAGCGAGAACTCCGGTCATTTATGTCAGGGCATATCGAGGGGACTGTTTGGAATCAAACAACGCCGGATCATTTTTTCTTTGCTTGGTCGCATGGCCAACAACTTCAATATTCCTTAAAGACTTGATCAAATGTTTTGTGCGCCAAGATCCTCCGTGGAGCAGCTTCGGCACTTGAGATATCTCAACTTCCAACTCAACCCCAGCAACTAGACAGAATATCTTGAACCGACGGTAACTAGGAAACTGGTTTGAGAAACACACAAGGCACCATGGCTGGCGCACCACCAACCATCGTGCCTCCAGCGGTACCTCCACCAGTTGGATCCGACTTATCACCAGTCACCTCATCCCCCGTCAGCTTCACAGGAGGACGACCAAAACTCGGGCCCAGACGACAATCACGATTCACAGAAGAGCCAATGACCGCAGCAACACCAGCCAGCTCCGTATCAGCTCTGCCATCATTTGATATTGACCCGCACGGATGGGACCAGCACCACCCAGCAGCAAGAAACTTTAGCAACATTTCCACCGTCAACAGCATACATGACAACAACAGCAACCTCAACCACTCGACGAGTATTAACCATGTGGGCAGCTTTTCTGCGCCATCATCATACGCACCACATGCAGAAGAAACCAATGCGCACACGAAGGAAGACCTGGCAGTGGCTATTCGAGGATTACTTCGAACCGTCAACTCTATCCTTCACGCCGTACCGTGTCTTTTACTTTTGTATATCATGGGCTCTTCGCTCAAGGCATTAAGGAGCGAGTGGGTTGATCGGAGAAGGTTTGTTGTTCCCCTTTCTTATGACACACACACTCTCTTTCTCTCTACCACTTCGATTCCGTTTTAGGTACTGACTGTGTGATGATGGCAGCGTACAAGCACTGATTCTCCTCGCCATAACAATCCTCGACTGCCTATTAGATGCCCTCGTCCTTTTTCTCATCAGACGGCCGTGGGCGAACTGGCAGCTTTTTGTTCGATCGTTCTTTGGAGTTCTCTACCTCGCTTCATTCTTTGTTTACATCGGGTTTGGTAGCAGGGTATTTCAGGAAGGGTACACTTACTGGAATCTTTCATCCGGGTCGGGCGGGGCTGTTCCGTTTGTTTATGTTTTGATGTGGTGGTTGGCGTACGTATTATTTTTCATCTTGACCCTTTCACCCCTTTCTGTATGAGACTAATGTGTATACAGGGTATGGAACATCCTCCACCCAATAATCAGCCGCTGGACAACACTCAAGACGTTCTTCACTCGCAACAACAAGTCCAAGAACACGGCGACAAGAAACCAGAACAGCGGCATAAACCAAATCAGACGACCGTCCTGCTTCAGCGAACAACGCCCCACGAGCTTCAACCCGCGGATATCAACCGTCGGAACCGAGGGGACGGTCTCAATGGTCAGTTTAACCTGGAGGCGGTGGGTCAGTAGGACTCGGAGTTCGCATTTCAGCAGGGGGGAGTTTGATGTTGAGGGACAACAAAGAAGCAGGAGGGGCACTGTTGATGAGGACTGCTGTCACGGTGGTGTGCCGCTGGACGAGCACGCGCACGAGCATGAGCAGCCTATTAGCTGCGGCGCCTTGGTCTCGGCAACTGACATTACATTGAAGGGTGACGATCATCATTATGACGACGATGATGATGAGGATGATTATGATGATAAGGATGCGGATGGGGATCGGGACTACGACGAGAAGAAGCGAAAGATTACTACTGCTGCCGGGGGTGGCAGTTTGGTGCAGCAGAGGAGTTTGAGTAGGTTGGATGGGAGGGAGAGTGATGATGATGAATTTGAGGAGGAGAAAGGAGATTATGAGAAGAGTGGGAATGCGAAGAAGGAGGAAGAGGGAAGAAGCTCTTTTGGCGCGGGGAAGATGATGTCCAAGGATGTTGGACAATGATGATGCTTAGTTTAATGGGCTGTGTTCAGAGTTGGTTCTTGCATAGCATTTGTTTTTTTGGGTTGGATTTGGATTTGGTGTTGGTGTTGAATTGGTGCAATCATCATTGTTGGAAAGAATGAATGAGAGAGAGAGGAAACTCGAGAACAAAAGACAAAGAGACGAAAGAACGACAGCACGAAATGCTTTTAACGATACCCCCTTGCACAATACAAATACAATGCCTTTAATGCCAATAAGATACATGTATATCATTTATTATTTTAGTACAATAATTCTCTAATTCTTTCTATCCTCACGTTGCTTGCATCCATCCAAGAACAAACAGTGTTTGATCATCTTTCCGAAATCCATGACGGCAAATGGCTTCGGGTCTAACCCGCACACACGCAAACTTCGGAAGGATATTAAATTAAAACAGCCACTTCTAGACCGAAAGGCCGGGAGTTTGTCGTTGTGTTGTCTTGGCCGTTGATCAGCCGCCGGCCTTGCGAATTCGGACATCATGTGTGAAAGTTGGCCACGAAGTGAGGCTTTTTGTTTAAGTCCGCCGGCTGGCAGCTGGGCTGGCTGGCGTGTTCGGCATGGATTGGTTTACTTCGTAGATACATATGTAATTGCTTCTGTCACCCAGCAACGACCAATCCTTTGAACAGTCAGCCGGTCGAACTTGAGAATGAACTGAAGTAATCACAACCGCCACGAAAACAGAATGGAAGGGGCAACGAGGCTAAGAAGGTGATAATGATCATCCCGTACGTCCAGTAATCCGTGAGGGGTGAGGGATGGGACGGCAAGCGAAAGGAATGTGTGTGGCTCCTCGTGTTTCTTTTCAGAAGGTTGCAAATGTTCGTAATGGGGGGTGCCGGTGCTGCTGAGCATGCTTTCTTGGCAAAGTCTTGCACTGCCACAAGGAAAAAGCCCACTGAAATAAGCCGAGCGACCAATATCGGGCGGCCGAATCATTCATCAAGGATCTAGGGAATCAGAACGACAGTTTCAGTCAATCCGTATTATACTTGTCAAAATTCTGTAGGTCTCATTTTCGTGAGTTGCAAGTAGGGATGGATAAGCGTGCAGCAAACTGGAATGGTGAGGTTGAAGTAGTGGCATCACCCAAAACGGAAATAGAAAATTGTCGTGTAAGACCACAATCCTTAACAAAAAAAAAAGGGGGGGGGAACAGGTCCAACTTACCTCCCAGTCCCCGCACGATAGGTAATTCAGTTTGAGCATGAAAAAGGTCCTTCTTGGCTTCTGTATGCGCCCGGGCATCAATTACCCGAAAGTTCAAGTCTTTGGTGGTAAAGTTCACTGCGCCCCAAAGACCAGGTAGGATGGGGGGCCTCTTGTTCGTCGCCAATAAATGCTGAGAGGCAACCATTCGCATGGCCGTTGGCAACTAAACAGTTCCCACGCCTCAAAATCCCACCCCCCGGGTCGGGAGCATCCCAGGCCCATCCGGTAGCTGTGTATGCAGATCTGCTCATGCCGTGCTCCCGCCAATTATAGAATGACGCAGCATACCCGGCCTTGTAGAACTTGGGCTGAAAAGGCAGACAGCTGTCGTCTATAATACGACCCCCATCTCCCTCCACTGCGGGTTGACCCGAGAAAAAGATGCTTCCCTCCGACCAGACTATGATTCCCTTGTATATGCCCTATTGCGTGGCCCCAAGACACCATGCCTCCATTTATCTCCATCCTTGATACGCGCGACGAATACAGCCTAAGTCGATACAACGAGGAAGCGTCCACATCCGGTAATACGAGC
The DNA here is from genome assembly GCA_033725935.1 of Cladorrhinum sp. PSN259. Taxonomy (NCBI): domain Eukaryota; kingdom Fungi; phylum Ascomycota; class Sordariomycetes; order Sordariales; family Podosporaceae; genus Cladorrhinum; species Cladorrhinum sp. PSN259. The sequence goes on along the minus strand of MU867061.1, from coordinate 941,452 downwards.
AACAACTCTACAGTATGGATCATTTCGTCTATCGTTGGAGGCGTCCTTGTCCTCGTGGCCATTCTCACTACCTTCCTACTTTGCTTCAACAAACGCAGTCAGTATCAAAAAGCAAAAGAACTCAACCCATACCTCAGCCGCCAAGAGTTTGTGAGGAGACGAAAGATGAGCGCCGAGGACCTTTTTCAAGAAGAAGAGCAGCGGAGGCAGCTCATGATTCGGAAGTCGGTAGTTAGCCGATCATCACAGTCTTTGCATCGCGATTCCCCTCCGAGGCAACAACAACCGCCACCAAGACCACCAAGACCAGAAAGATGGGAAACTCTTGAGCAAGTCGAAAGGGAAGCTGTTGAGCTAGAAAGGCAGGAGTCGTTGAAGTTGAAGGATGACTGGAAGAGATGGGAGGCCAGGGTGAAGCACGAGAGGTCGACCTCGGGCGAACATCACCCACTTGAGACTTCTGGCGTGCCAATTCTCACCATGCCTTCTCCATCCAGACACCGATCAGAGAGTCGAGTTTTTTTTATAGATGTCAGTCCGAGCGTCCTGGTACCACCGCCTCGCCATCCCGATCGGCCTTATACAAATATGGCTGTCTCACCAGGATGAAGAGCATATATGATGAGGGAAGAGCACAAGAATTTATAGAAAACCCATGTCGATATAGTCGGGATTCCCCGCGCATGCTTGCTACTGCTGCCGATAGGATAGCCAAGTTAGCCGCGCTTTGAGTGAGGAAGGTCGCAGCGCCGCTTCGCTGGTAACAGGTATTGATGGTGATGGTGGAAGGGTTAGTCAAATCCCAAATATAGCAGTACCAAAGTCAGGCCTTGCAAGAGCTGAGACCGGAAAATGGCAAGCCATGGGTTAAAGGCGAGGTACTCCAAGCGGCAGTTTCGCTAGAATGGGAGTTGGGCAAGAAATAACATGAAGATAATGATTTATGAACGATATTGAACATGTGCTGATGTAAGATTCAGATCGATGTCAAATGAAACTGTGATGTAGAAAGTCAAAAAGGACAAAGTAAGAAGGGCAGATATGAAGTGAGTAATGGAAGGAGGTACAGTGCGTGTGATAATGTTTACGGCTTGTTTGTAGCAGCACCCGCACTGTTCTCTCGGGCCCCACCTACCAGAGCAATAGGTACCCTTGCAACCACCCACCTAAAACTGGAACCACCGAAATCCGCGTCCCGTCTCGTTCGCGTCGCCGTTCTAGCTTGTCGCTTTTAACTCGACTGCTGCATACCCATTTAAAAATCAACATCGGTGCACAACACCCCTCATTGAAAAGGTTCCGCCATCGCAATAGCCTTTTCAAAATGCCGTCCTCCAGGAGATCTGGTCGGGCTGCTGCAAAGCGTGCGCAGGAGGCTCTTGGTAAGTTTTTTTCCCAAAATACCTTTGCACCTTTGCTCCCTGTCTGCGGGTCGATTTACACTTCATTCTGCTGCAATGCGCCGTCTGCACAAACAAACCACCACTGCCCATTGAAGGTGTCGCTTTACTGACCATGGCACCTGCACTTACAGAGAGCACCCCCAAGAACTTTGAAGGTCTTGATGACGAGGATGAGCCCATGCCGGACTTCGAGCAGGAGGAGGAAGACGATGCCGAGCCTCAGCAGGAAGCTGAAGAGGAAGAGGGAGAGAAGGAGGACGAGTCCGCCGGTGAGGAAGAGGCAGCAGAAGAGGATGAAGAGTCCAACAAATCGCCATCTCCCCCACCGGAGCCCGTCATTCGCCGTCGCCGCTTGGGAAGACCCCCTAAGAACCGACCTCCCGACTGGGACACGCTCCCCATCGAGCCTCCCAACCGCGATCCCGATGCTACTCCCCGTCGGCGCGGTCGTGGTGGATGGCGTGGTCGTGGTGGTCGCAAGGGGCAGTATTCGGCGCCCACTCAGCAGTCAATCGATAAAGACGGCACTGTTCTGGACATTGTGAACGACGAAGTCGACCTCCCGGAGGATCCTGAGGGAGAGAAGAAAGTTGATAAGCTGGGCAACCTCCAAGACGGCCGCGAGTACCGTTGCCGAACATTCAAGGTCATTGGCCGCGGCGACCGCCTCTACATGCTTTCAACTGAGCCCGCGAGATGTGTTGGCTTCCGCGATTCATACCTCTTCTTCACGAAACATAAGAAGCTTTACAAGATTATCGTCAACGACGAAGAGAAGCGTGACATGATCGAGCGTGATATCATTCCTCACAGCTACAAGGGTCGGTCTATTGGTATTGTCACCGCCCGCTCTGTCTTCCGCGAGTTCGGCGCGTTGATCATTGTCGGTGGTCGCCGCGTTGTGGACGATTACGAAGTCGCCAAGGCTCGCGAGGAGGGTGTTGTTGAAGGAGAACTCGCCGACCCCACTGATCTCTACGAAGCCGATAAGCCTTACAACAAGAACCAATACGTCGCCTGGCACGGTGCCAGCGCTGTATATCATTCCAGCGGGCCATCTGTCCCGCAGCAGAACGTCAAGGTTGACTCCAAGAAGCGGCGTGTTGCCGTCAATGATGTCAATTGGCAGTTGGAACACGCCCGCGAGGCCAGGTAAGTACATGAGTTTAGGGTCCCCCTTGGTTGGGGCGTTTCTTGTTTGCTGACTTTATTGTTCCAGTCAATACAACAGCATTCTTACAGAGATGCGCCGCGCCAACATGAATGGCGTTTACGATATTCAGACCAACCAGATGCATTACCCGGCCATTACACAGCCTACTCATGCACGTATTGAGCAAGTTGTGGATCGCGAAGATCTGGAGCAGCCGACAGGACCTACAGTGTTTCCCCCGGTCAAGACATCCATCTCTCGCAACTTCCTGGTTATGGATACCTACATGGAGGCACCACCGGCTGGGATTTCACCAGCTGCTTTTGAGGTGCCCTTCCGGACTTCGCCTGCGGATTACGAAGTATCAGCTCAAGCAGACTTCTTGGCCCCGTTTAAGGGATTGGGAGCCATCTCAGATGACATTCGCGACTTATTACCCGACGAGTGTCGGCAAGCATTCGATCAAGCGCGCAACCAAGAAGAGACTTGGTTTTCCAAGTGGGGCAACGAGGCCGACCATACTTCTAGACGTGAGCCAATAGTAGACAAGGCCATCGTGCCCTATTCGATGATTCATTGAAGGATGGTGGATAGCTAACGGTTTTCTTTTTTTTTCTTTTTCTCTTTTAGTTGGATTTGGGTCTCATACTTTTCTTTCTGGTAACATATATCCCCCTGTTCCAGTTTCCCCTACTCCCTTTCAGGTAGAGCAAGAAGAAGAAGAGAGCGATGAGGAAGCAAAGGATCCTTTTTCTGCTACCGCTCACGAGATAAGCAAAGTTTTATCAGATGTCACTCCTCGCAAAGCCACTCCTGTCAAAGCGAAGAACAACTTCAAGGGTACAAGCTTTATCTCCGCGGCCAAAGCTTCTAGCCAGCATCGTGATACTGCGCCCGCTCCTGCTGTCAAGGCGCCCACGCCTGAAACCATTACGACTACCCAGCAGAATCAGACGCCCGCGGCTACAGATATCAAGAAGAGCAGCAGTCCAGGCGATGGTCAACAGAAGTCTTCGGCGTCCAAGATGACTACTCGCCGCTCGGGCCCTACTCCCTACGATCCCACTCAACATGGCGTAATCGACGGCATTGAGCCGGGTACCAAGATCAACAGCATCACTGGCCCTTTGGATGACGGCCGTCTTGTTAACCCAAGCATGGCTCGTCCACCGATTCATGTTCGAGCTGTTGTTGCAACTTCTCAGCAGCCGCGCCGTGTTTCGACCACTCCCATTCCTCCTCCGCAGGTACCACCTCCACAGGTTGGGAATCCGTTCATCCGGACAGGAAGCGGCATTTCCCCTTACGGCCCTCCAGTCACGACGAATATGAGCGCGAACCCCGGCTACAATGGGCACCGGTATGCTCCCATCGCTATCACTCCACATCAGCATATGCAATATTTCCAGCAGGACGCCGTGCCTCCTCAGCAGCATTTCATGGTTCCTCAGCCGAACTTCATGTTTCCTCACCAGAACTTCATGGTCCCTCAGCACGGCATGCCTCCTCAGCAGCATTTCATGGTTCCTCAGCCGAACGTCATGTTTCCTCGTCAGAACTTCATGGTCCCTCAGCACGGCATGCATCCTCAACAGCACGGTATCATTCAGCAGCAGAACGTCATGGTTCCTCAGCCGAACAACATGCTGTGTCAGCAGAATGGCATGCTCTTCCAGCCTAATGGCATGAGTCCTCAGCGTAATATCATTTTTCCTCCTCATGGCGGCATGCCTCCCCCTTCTTGGCCCCACGGAGGGATGTATTGAGTTGTTCAACTCTCATGACACAACGCTAGCTCGGCGAATGGAAAGATTGGGACAGTCTACCTTTGGTGAAGCACTAACAGGAAATGGATATTATTTTGGTCTTTATTCTCTTTTTCTTATACCCTCGCTCACAGCACAATACCCACCGACAAGACTTGTTACTTTGGGACATAGTTTTGGGAGGGAGGACTGGGATCTTTATTTTTTTCTACTACTCTAGGCACGGCGTTTTTCCTGGGTACAAAAAGGAAGGGAATTGAATGTTGTAAACGTATGGGTCTTTTTTTCCCCTCGGCGGTGTGGAAGAAGAAGGCAAGAACATAGCGGGGTCCGTGTTTTGTTTTGTATCGGTTTATGTTTTCTCTTTTATGGAAAGCAATTATGAGGAAGATGGAGGCGGAATTTAAACTTTGTCTACCCGTCGAGATAGCGGATAGGTTCGCCTGGAGCCATTGGTGGTGATCCCTGGCAGGAAGGGTGGATAAAGCATTGGTTTGAGGCAAAGGGAGAAATGAAGAATGGGATGAGGAAGGGGGAGAGATTTATTTAGTAACTGGGGAATTGTGGGATTAGACGAATGAAGTGTTCAGTGTATGTGTATGTAGATCATTGAGGTCAATCGATGATGAAGATGATGATTAGGTATCTCTTTACCGTTATGGTGAGGAAGGATGATGAGTTGTCGTTGAAGATGTTGTAGAGTAAAGCATGTCCAGCTTCATCTTTGGTTTGGAACTGGGGTTCCATACTGTCTGAACATGATCTGATTTAGGAACAGAGGACAGAACTGGTGTCTCTGGGTGCCTGGGTTTGAGCTCCAACAAGCCCAGCTCTTTGCAAAAACACGAGCGTAGATAATTTCAGTGTTACTCAGTAGATGGAAGGAAGAGAGACGATCATAAGGCTCGCCGTCGTTCCCCCAAGGCGAACTATCTACCCCGTTGCTTGCCTGTAATCTGGTAATCACATATAACTGAGGCACCTCCCGGTCTTTTTCCGCATATCTCACCTCTGTTTGTTGAGAAACCATCGAACTTCAGATTTGGGAATGGAGACATGTCATTCGCGGACTCGTTATCTTAGCCATTTACTCCAACGGAGCTTTATTGTCACTCACAGCTCTTCTTGTTCTTCTTCTCCCCATAACAACGATGTAAATAAAATAAACCAACCCGTTTTGATTTATCACATTCACAAATTACCTTTAGTATAGAACTGAACAACAGGCTTGAATTGTATGAGTCACAGTCCCATCATGTTTTTTTGGTTTCTAACAAGTACCGAGTAAACAAAGCATCACAACCTCCTGGTTTGAGGCCTCAAGTATAGTTCATCCCATTAAACTACATTCAACTGACAATGAACGAATAGCCGCAACTGCCGATATCGTCCACAAGCTTCCAATTGGCACTGCTCCCTTGTTTTTACTCTTGTCGTTTTTATTTTATGTATTTCCAGGAGTATTTCATTACATTTGATGCCCAGTCCAGTCAGTCCCTATGTACATGCATCTCACATATTCACACACATGTGCACAATATACAGTACAAAGACAGCTTGAAAAGCACCACATAAGTGACAGGTCAACTGTTTTTTTCTTTTCTTTCCTCCCCTACCTATCAATCGAGCTTGCTCTCCTTACTAGTCCGTAGTTGGAATCCCAGACAAGTTTTCTTTGTGATGTTACAACGGCGCTTAAAACGGGATGGCCACCTGTAGCAGTGTGAGGAAATGATGTGCATTATTTTTGCTTGAGAGTGAAGTTGGGGGTGGGTTTGCTTTGCTTGATGGCTGTAACTGCATGTATGCATTTATGCCCAAAGGATCAGTCTAGACTCCCCACAACTTGCTATGTTCCCACTTACATAGTCACCTAACCCCCTTTTTTTCCCCTCCAAAGTGAGTGTTTTTAGAGGAGGGGGGGAGGTTCAAGTTTTGTGAGGGGTAAATCCCTTCAAATCCTTTCATTCTCGAGAGAGATTTTGACACTTGCCCCAACTTGAACCACCTGGTCATGCAGGAGGCTTGAAGACGTTTGACTGGTGGAGTTTCTTCCAAAAATAAGTATGCCTACGAAGTGAGGGGTTTGACAGGACAGGATGGGGAGGTGGAAGTGACTCGAGAGAGAAATGAGGATGTTGACAGGTGGGAGGGAAGCAGACTATGGATGGACAGATGAGTTTCCCCTTTCCGCTCATACATCTACGGCTCTACCAAGAAAGAAAGAACAGGAGTGAGTATATCACCAGCTTGTTGGGACTGGTCCATATATTCTTCCGTTATCGGCCCTGGATTGTTACAACTGGCAATGTTTTCTTTATTGACACCCCTGAGTTCAGGGGGAGACTTGAGATCTGGAAGAGCATGTACTGCGTGTCACACACAGACCACGAAGGCAATGCCTGGGATGTAGGTTGAAGTGACTGAACTGCTTCCTTTTCTCACATCATACAATGTACAAAAGCGAAACTTTGTGGAAGGAAGGACAAATGCTATCGCATCTTCAGTATCTCAGGCTCCTCATGATACATGTGTGCCGCTTTCTCCATCATCTTGCTGACTACGCAAAATCTTGCCGCCTACCCAAAATTCCAGGCTGAATATGTCCTACCTCGGACCCATTATCCGACATGTCATCACTCTAATTGACTTCGTCATCCGCCCAAAAAAACATCAATATCATATGACCACCAGAATGACAAGTCTTCCTTCCAGGCCCAGGCTTCCCTCATTGCATACCTATCATCACACTTCATAAACTCTGCGGCGTGAGTACTACCAGGCATCATCATCACCAACGCCACCGTCAAAACTCCCGCGCACCTCATCACTGGAGCCTGCTGCTGGCGATCTTGCCGCTCCCACTGACAATGCCAGCAATTTTACTCGTCAGTTGTATTCCGCCTCTTCAATTTAAATCCCGTGACGATTACCGTGACACACACACACACAAGAGTAAAAGTCCTTCAAGCTTTAACACATCCGCGTTTCTGTGTACCGTACGTAGCATGCAATCACACAACTGCGTAACACACCCACTTATTACCTTCTCTCTCATTCCACAACTTAAACCATGGGTCAAAAAGAATTTCCCGGGTTCCCGATGGATTTCCAATAATCCAATCAGGGTTTGCAGTTTAGTTCTTGATGATTTGATTGGTCAGGTACGGAATCAAGAAAAAAAAAACTGTGTGATCTCGATGGTCCGTCCATACAACATTACGTGTGTGTGTAATGAGTGTGGCATGTAATTCTAGAATTCAGGAGAAAGTCTGGAAAAGAGTTTGAAAGGCCGATCAAAGGTTCCTTCATGATACGTACACTACCCCTCGGGAAGTTTTCTGAACTGTTGTGTGTGTGAGAGATACCGGTACGCCGTTGGTGGCTTTCTTTTTTCTTTCCTGTAGAAACGGAACGGAATCCGGGAAACACCGGACGGAGCCGGGACCGGCGATATGTAACCTCAAGATTTTCCGGTGCAGAAAATCTTTCTCGCTGTTCCCGATGGGATGTTTGTTACGTAGCGCCCCTAGCTTTTTGTAGATCCTCCGTCATTCAGGCACGTCAGCAACAGGGTTTTTTATGGTATTTGTCTCATGTCACATGTTTCAACCCACTCACATCCGTCCTACCGTCCGTAAAATCCTTCACGATCTTTCAAAACTCCCCTCTTTTTTCAAGGCTCGTCAATCACTTCTATTATGGGGCAGACAAGGTTGGAATGACAGACAGACCCCTACGTATGAAGGGCAACTTATTCGCCACCACACTTCCGATCTCTTGTGCGGGATACGATGGACGACACGCCTCCTCCTCTTCCATGAACCCCTCACCTCTTCCGCGTTCCCCGTTTTATGATCAAGAACCTGCATTGAGGGGCACGCGCGGGAAGTACGGGTTCTACACTATAAGGTGAAGGAGGCGCATGGAAATGATGCAATGCAGGTTTTCTCCTGTATTGGAACATGCCGTACGTATACGTATACCGATTGTATCCCGAAGATTCCAGCAGTTCAGTTTATACAATGCGGGTCATCCTCAACAGTTCAAAAGGGAGATCTTCTGTAACAGTAAAACTGCCCCACCAAAACATAAGCGCCAGGCAAAAGATGGACTGACTGTTGAGCACAGTAAAAAGTAAAAGCCGAACGAGCCGACCTGCAGTTACAGCTGTAAACATTTCCCAGCCGCCAATGTGACAGTGGTTCGTTTCGTGTACGGAAGAGGAGAGAGTGTAATCAACAATATAAAAAAACAAAGCAAATAGCGTAGCATTGTAGAACGGAAAACCGAAAGAGTCACCAGTTCAAAAAGGCATTCCGTGATGAAGCGAATGGCAAGAAACCGCATGAGACTCACTGAAAAAAAAAAAAAAAAAATAGTTACAAAAATCTTGAAAGAGGCCAAGAAACAAACAAACACACACTCACACACACGTTACCTTCCGGGCCGAACACGACTGTTTTTTTTTTCAGTCTCGTTGTTGCAAGGTTACACTGTAACCCCCACACCACTGGTACATTCTTTTTCCCCTCTCCAAAATTTGTTGTGAACGATTGGGTGTTCATCATTCGATGGAAATCTCGAGAAAGGTTTTTTCAAATATTGCCATCCAATCCCACTTTTTATGACGGACTGAAATGAGAAAATAATAAGGAAAGCTAGATGAACTGTCACACAACTAACGTTCAACAGTGGCCAATTTTTGTTGGCTGCTGTCTTTTCTTCAAGCTTAGACTTGGAAGTCCCGACCGACCGACGTTGAAAAATACAAAATACAAAAAAAAATAAACAATACGACTGCGGCATATTTAAATTGTTTTAGTGCAGTGCTGCGGAGTTTAGAAAATGGAGCTTTTGTTCGAAATGGTTCGTGTTTATGAGTTTTAGTGGTAGGGCGGTCTTTTTGCATCTTGTGGGTTATCAAGTACCTTTTAGCTCCCACCAAGTCTTGGAATGAAACCAAAATAAACCCCCCCTCCTTCTTGTGACAAGAGACAGTCGAGAGATCGACCATGTGGATTCTTGGATAGAGTTTGCAACAAGTAACAGTTGGTGTTCTCGATCTCCACACTTTTTCCTCCTGCGCGGGGCTGGTGCAAGTGCTCGTCTGCGCCCATGCCCAACGCCGATTCTAACCAGGCGCCTAAAGAACCGAAAGGCTTCTACCGGTACTTGTTCAGCTGTGTGGCTACGGGAGACACGCCGAACAATATTGAACCTGACTAAATATTGTCCGTTTCTGTCCATATGCTGGTCAGCCTTTCGATCCCCGGCCCATGGCTTTGGGAATTTCGTATACCTATCCTTTTCAATTATCACCTGCCATGACTAGAAGGGACAAAAAGACAGAGGCCGGATGGTTCGGGAAGGTGGCTGTGCCTGTTCGCTCAACAAGGTGATGATTGCTGGCCGCCGAGTAAGAAAGAGACCGACAAATGGCTCATCAGGAAGGGAAGCAAAGCACAATTCGCTTTTCAGCCAGCAAGGCAAAAACCCCCCATCCACCAGGGCCAGAATCCACGACTCATTCATTTGTGCATTGGCAGGCTCTGCGAACTCAACAGTTTGCGTGAACTGCATAGCCGCGCCGTTGTCGCTTGCTTCAAGCTCATCGGTCTCCGAGCCAGTGATAGGCGGACGGAAAGGCTCTCGGAGGGGGAGGCTGGAATAGGCAAACCGAACACAACATTGATTGAAACCTTCTTCAATCATAGTGTGTCAGGGACGAATAAAACCGATTAACAGCATCTGCAAGTTCGTGCAGGGCGAAATGTTGCTTGCTTACCAATTAGACATAACCGAGGGATGATTCTGCGGGGAAACCTGTATGCACCTAGATGAAAGCAGTGACAGATGTTCGATGGGAATGGCTGGCCACACCGCCTAGCGTGCAAAAGTAGTACAGTCATGCATCATGCTAGGCCTGCTTCCGAGACGCAGGTTCCGCTGTGACCGATGAGTAAAGACTTCTGTGGCTTCTTCAAAGAAGGGAGGTGGTCAACCAGCTGATGAGATGGGGGTGTGTGTGGGCTGAAAACAACGAATGAAATGGAAGGCAACTTCAGTCTTTGGCACTTTGGACATGTTCATCGCGGTGAGATCGACGTCACCGCCCCCGACGAAAGCCGTGTTACCGTCTCACAGCATGTGGTGAACGGAAGGAAAAGCATCCAACACGTGAGCCCCGATCCAGGGTTCTGCGCTTACGGGTGTACGGAAAGAAACGACAAAGGCGACGGATTGATGTCTTGCAGTGTTCATCAGACGGGAGGCCAAGAATGGTTTGGCGCCAGCCAGGTGAAGAGCGTTGCCGAGCGGTTTGATACCAGGTCTGTTCCGCGTTTTGCGACAATGCCTCCTGTTGCGCCGGTCTCCCTGCCTACAATCCCAATCGATGTAATGTACCGAGTATAGAGTACAGGCAGGAATGCGGCAGAAACGGCATGAAAGAGATCCATTACTATTGCTCTCAAGCACCAGTTTACCGGGCCTGCTGACAGTAACTCAAGAGAAAAATAAATCAAAAGAAAATCCTTGAAGGTCACTCGATATGCCGAAAAAGTTTCGTCGATTGCGGCTCCATCTGCCAATGCAACACCAAGAGCATTGGAATTGTTGGGGGTCCAAGAGGGGTTTTTGGGACGACCGCGTTCTGTCAAGCACCACTCCTGGGCAACACGACGAGACTCCTGTCGTCCCCGTGGGGGCAGAATATCTTGAAGATCATTGGGTGACGGAGGAAGTTCGGCACCTGCTGACGTCCGATTCAGAAAATGAAAGATTCGATAAATATTGTCATAAAAAACGAAAAATTTCGGGTGCTCTCTAGACCAATGCGAGGGTATCCCGGATCCGAAACTCCAAAAATACCCACTCCATTCAACAAAGCAAAAAAACGTTGCGGGTTTCTGCGGGTAGTCAACGTGGAAGTTGGCTCGTGCATTCTCACATGGGCAATGTGTTGGTTTGGGCTGACGGTTTTGGTTGCCACAAGAACCAGCTGCCCTGCCGTCACGGTCTCGTTGACCAACGTTGACGTTGACGGTTGACGTCGACATTGACCAAGTGATTGTGCAGCCTGCCATTCATCCTTTAGGCAACCCCGATGCCCATCATATTGCCTCTCTGCCTACCACTTCCATTCAATCTGTACAGTATGATTCTGACTCAATACCATCCTTTCAGAAGGTGTTGTCAAGCGGTTAACGAACGGGTGAGCGGGTCTCCCGGCAGCACGGTATGATTGGGACCCTCGACGAGACCTTGACCGCCTCGACCGCCTCATTCCAGATCTGCGCCGCACCCATGGGGTCTTCCTAGCCCCCTGGAAAGTTCGTTGACAACCCGCCCGGACCTGGGTCTCCGCTAGGCTGGATCAGAGCGTGGGAGCTGGCCAAACACTGCGCAGATATTCTTCTTCCATCTGACTCGTGCCCGCAAAATGCCAGCTGGCGGCGGCCGGGTCGCGGTGAGACGGGCGAGATTTGTGTTTGATGAGCTGCCTGTGCCTGAATTACGGTTACGATGCAGAGACGTCACGTCCAAGGGATTGTGGTGCGCGCGATTTTGGTCGTCCCGAGATGACAGTGGCCTCGGGTGCGGATCACGGGCTGGCTGTTCATCGTTTTGGCTTGGGGGTTCGTTCTCTGCTGGTAGATGATGGTAATTTGCCCATGCCAAATACGGCCTTGGTCGGTCCGCGCGCTTTTTCTGCGCTGCATTGCAGTTTGCGTGGGTGGTACTTTGTAATTACTATCAACTTTACAAGGTAACCCCGTTACGCGCCCGTGGGTTGTTATGATATTGCATGCCACTTCACTTGGGACCCCGAATGTCAAATTTCGTCGTGGCTGGCTGTCGGGCGCGTCTGGCTGGCTGACAGCAACAGCAAGAAACATGGCCGCCGCCTGCGGACTGTGGTTCTGTGGAACGCACAAGACGGGCCGGAATCGTAAAGGGACTCCTCGTCGCAGACAAGTAGGTATCAATCTCATAAATGTTCACATGGTAAAATAAAAGGGTTCGATTTGTTCCATGAAACTTCTCCTCATCCGATATTGCGACTTCTATAATTGAGGTACCCGCGGCCCTGAGACAGGGAAGGAGATACTTTGGGAAAGGGGAAACCCGGGCCCTTGCAATTCTGGAAATTTGGGCCACACGGGCCTGACGCTCCAAGAGACAGGACACCCCTGCCGTGTTTGTAGGGATCGCGTCCAACGGAAGATGTGCAAGAAAACTTGAAAAGTCCAATCATGGCCGGGCCAATCATGGCGCTAGGTTTGATACCTAACTGAGCTGCGCAAGCACCACGCCAAACCATGTTTCTTGCCAAACACAGCAATGTCTGAAGATCAGTGTACGTACTTGTGAAAGGTTTTCATTGCCATCATCATAAGACCGGAGCACCGGCCTCACAACGGCCTCACAATGACTCAGACTGTATACCTTGGATGTTCGACCCTCGAAAATCACCAGATTCTCATCAGACAAAGGTATGATTGAGCCCGAACAAACAGGCAGTTTTGAAGTCTCTGGTGGTAGGAGAAGAGAACAGTGGCCTTTCATGCACATTGCAGGCAGACTGGATTGAAATTTCGTTTCCTCGACAGCGTGACCCCGGTTTCTGCGTCTCTGCGTTTCCAGAGCGTGGGGTGAAAAAGAAGAAAAAAATGGCTGGCGTTCCACATTGAACCCCTCTCTTGATGTTCCGTTGTGGTTCCATTGCGTTGCCTCCCCAATTCCTGCTGTTTTTTTCTTGATTTTTTCTTGGGTTTACCCGTGGTGTGCCGAGCTGGGCGGGCCACTCGTTCTGTCTTGGGCAAGATCTTGACGACACTTTGGCCACCCCTTCTGTGGAAGGCACGGCTAGGCTGGCGGCAGCCCTGGTCATTTCCGTCATAGTCTCGCCAATTCTGATGCGCACTCCCCTCGCGATTGCTGTTGGAGCACGCCTCCCACTAGACACGCACCACACTTGGTTTCTTCCGGCAGCGGGCGCGATTCGTCGGAAGGATTGGCGAGTGGCCTGGAGAGACACACTCTGACACGCTTTCTGCGCGGCTGTTCAGTCAGGCTTGTGATGAACATGAACTTGAGTCGATGATGACCGTGGCGGATCGCACACGATCGGAAGCAAGAATATGGTAGATACCTTACAATGTAATAAACAATGTTGTATTTGATTTCAATGTACACAACTGGATGCTCCGTTTTTTACATTCAATTTCCATCTGTGGTTGATCAGGGCCAATGATCCGTTGTCGGGGTTTGCCCGAGATTCCCCCCAAAGACCCAAGCCTGTGCAGCATGCCCAGGCCATCCGCCGGTGGGTCATTCAGCACCCCTCGCCCCATCAGCCATCCACTCACTCCACCCGCTTTAGCTTGCTGGTCCCCAAATCCCACTGGCCAACACTCCGCCCTGCACCTTTTTCTTCCTTTTTCCCTTGCTCGTCCGTCCTCCTCCCTTCCTTTACGACGCCGTGCTCTCCTCCCTCTTCTCGACGACCACATCGCAGAATCCGCCGATAATCGATCGACCGACGGACGACCAAATTCACTTTTGCGTCGTTCACGAAAAGGATTCGGGCCGCTGCCGACTTGTTGACCCTCGAATCGAAAGGAGTCCGGAATACAGTGCCCTCGAAGCGAGCGGTTTTTTCGGCCTTTGGGCGTGTAGTGTTGTCTGGGACCATCACCCTCTTCGACGACACCGCTTTTGGAGGACACCCCATCACATCACGACACCAGCGCGGAATTGGGTGGTTGCTATCGCTGTTTCTTTCCTTAGGTCCGTATTTCTCTCTTGCATTTCTTCGTGTGTTCTCGTTCCTCCATCTAGAGTTTGTTGGTGCGATAGGCAGGCGGACGGGCTGTCTGAACTATCGACCTATCGCGCCTTGGCCTCCTGTTTTGATTCTGGACAAACCTCGCCGCAACCCGAGCCATCGACTCGACGGCCTTGGGAGCCAGCCCGAGACCTTGTCCATTCACCATTGGTTATTGCTTTTGTTCTACAAGTCTTTGCTCTGCATTTTATCTATCTCGGCCGAAACAATCCAGCAAAGCAGTCAACTAACGCGATGTCTTTAACAGTGTTTCGACGTTCCCTTTATCTTCGATCCTAGTATTTCTACGTTGTTTTGCCGGCTCTTTTGCAACGTGCTGCATCTCTGGGCGGCTCACGAAGAATTCGGTTGTTTTTATCACACCACTTTGATTTGCCGACGCGAATTTTGAGGTCACTAAGTCGTCCAAATTCGACATCAAAACACTGTGGACGACAAACTCTGCGCTCTATGGCTCAGACGTCCCGGTAGATCTCGATCTTACCTCCCTCTCTCGAGATCCCTCTACTCTTCTGCTCTGGAATACCAAGTTCGGTTTAACACCTGTTACGCCTCGCTCGCTCGCTTCCAGCTGCTCGAAGCAGTCCACTCCTCACCGCCATCCTTTCGACCTACGCCGACGTACGAAGTCATTCAGCCAACATGGCCGGAGGCGTTTGTGCCGTGCTTGACTACGATGTCTCAGACATGGTCGAGTATGTTGCTGAGATGGCAACCCGTGTGGTGACCCCACGAAATGCGGTCGAAGACACTTTCAAGAAATATGTTCTTCAGGTTTTGTCTGCGACCCGGCTTCCGCGAACCACCATTCTGCTTGGGCTCAACTATCTTGCAAAGCATATCAACTTGATGGCCAGCCGAGGCGTTCAGAACGAATGCCAGACTCATTACTTGCTCACAGTTGCTTTGCTATTGGGCAGCAAGTTTCTGGATGACAACACGTTCCAAAATAAGTCTTGGGCTGAAGTCAGCCGTATTCCAGTTCATCAGCTCAACACTATGGAACATGAGTGGTTGCGCGCGATGAACTGGAACCTCTACGTCAACTTGGACGAGAGCAAGGATTACACCGCATGGCTCGACAACTGGGCCGAGTGGATGGACACCAAGAAGCGGGAGAAGCAGCAGCAGGCAACTCGCGAGCGCTTGGCCTCCCTTACGCCTATTGACACCGACATGGGCCGTCGCAACAATATGCACGTGTACTCGACTTGGCACCAGCAGCAAGTTGCAGAGTACGAGCGATTGTCAAACCTCAAGCGCGCCCAGGCCGCGCCAGTTCCCTCGTACCGGCCCGAGCAGACTTCATGGAATTACATGTGGCAACCAGGACCTGCTGCTCCTTTGACCCCCCCTGACTCCGGATACGGAACCCCTGAGCACACCAGCTCAGCCACCTCAGTCAACTCGCATTACACCGAGTGGTTTGACCGTGCTATCGGTGGAGGCTGCAATTCGTCAAGACACTACCAGCAGCCTACTACTTACAGCAATGGTTACCGCAACAACGGCCAGTCTGCACGAACCCCCGTTAACTATGGGGCATTCTACAACTATGGCCACAACATTTGGGAGCACTCAAGTGCTGCCGACTGCAGCTGCGCCAACTGCATCGCCGTGCACAGCAAGACCCCAGCGTACTTTGCTACGCACGCTTACGGCCAGCCCGTCATGGGATAAATGGGCGAAACCAACTGTACGATACCTCAATGTGGGTGTTTGTTGGCTGCCTTATTTGTGGCAGGGCATTTTGAGGCGCAATTATACTATTCCACTGCATCATCTGCTAGGACAGGGTTTTCTATTATTTCGGGACTTTTGAGAATCGATACATTGCATTCAGATACCCCCAAGTGGCGACAGGACGGGCGTCTTTTTCGATAACCAGACTTATCTCGCTCTCGTGAGCTCGACATTTGGCTCCCTTCGACGGGGTTCATCGGAAGAGACCATCCGCAGGTGCTATTTTCATCCAGCACCAGTCGTCCTTAATTAATGACTTTTCCCTTTCGGTATAAGGTTCGCATTATTCCATGCAACGGCGTTTTCTTATTGCTTTTTTTTTTTGGATTCACAAGATTCTGTTTTCATTTTCTCTTTGAACATACCTATAGACTCGGCAAATTAGCTTCCATTTGGAGCTCAAGAACGAGCTTACCATCGCCATTGCACCATGCACAGCGACGCGCTCTACACTTGCCGATGGAAGACCGAGTTTGCTCGTTCTGATTTTCTCGAAAAAATACCCCGGCGGAAAGTTTGCATGCCTAGAGCAACATACCTAGGCGTTTCCTTGGATGTCAGTTTATGGCACAATGCCAACTCTGACAGATTATGTGGCACATTTTTTTCTTCTTTTCACGATACAAAAGTTATTCGGTTCCGGTACATATTTGCTGCGATTTCAAGGGAGGTTTCGACTTTTGCTCTTTGGTGGGATTCAGGGTGCACACGTTTAAAAAGTTTGGACTTGAGTGGTTTTCAGTCTATGGGTTTTTCTTTCATCGGGTTCGAACGGGGGTTACCGTTGCTATGCTTTTCTTTTTCTTGTGTTTTTATTGTTACGTTTACAACTTGTTCCATTCTTGGCCAGTTGTCAAACCTGCCATGAGTTTCCTCTCTAGGGATTCCGGAGGCCCAGTTGGCACTTTGTTTGGTTCCGCAAGGGATGTTGTTAGAAGGCGGGGTTTTACATTTTTGGGGGTTTACTGGCATTTCAATGGTAGAGAAGAGAATGGCTTGGGGACAAACGTGGTATTTTTTCTTGCTGGTCTAATTCTTTGGGTGTTCTTCAGAGAGGTCCGAAGGGATTTCTGATTCACTTTTCTTTCTCAAACTCATGACTTGATGAGGTGTGAAGGGATGACGGGAAAAAATGGGAGGAAACTAGTCGAGATTGGAACGTCAGGGATAAAAAGATATTCGACTGACATTGGAAGCTGGATTGGGCACACAAAGCTATAAAAAAAATCCGGTTTTGTGGTGGGAAAAGCAAAAGCAGTCGGGACACGGCTGTCTCTTCTGAATTACAAGACTGGCGTCGACCTGGATAGTAATGGTCCGCGGATTGTTTCGAAGCCTGCCACAATAAGACCTAAGATAAAAAATAAATAAAGACAAAATTTTGTGCACAAATTTCACTGTTTAAACTTGATCTAAGTGATGATGCCTTGGGAACCTCGGGGACGTCAAATCATCGGGTGCAGATGCTGCCAGCTGTCAGAACTGGGTCAAGACTGACAGTGTTTACCCGCTCAGGTTAATGAGTTCCCTCCTCAATTCATCAACATTGACAACGACAAAGTACAGCATCCCAATCATCTAGATTCAGGAGACATAGTAGTTGTTTGTCCTCCTGTGGTCACTTGAATTTGTCCAAATTCATTTTGCTTTACGCAATCCTCCCTTTGACCGCAGATAAGAACGCGATTTCAACCTCAGAAGCTTGGGACATTTTCACTACATCTCTTCAACATATCTCATCCGAAACCCCCAAAAAATGTCACGATTCATCTCTGCAGGCGCTATAGACGCTACGACGGGGGAATCAGTCACTACTAGTTCTTCTACTGATCCCACTCCCGCAAGTTCTACTTGTGCTCCTACTTCAGCCACAACCACAACCACAACCACAACCAATTCAGATCCCGACAGAAACAGAAAATCAGAATGGGCCTCGGTAACGGCACAGCTGGATTTGGACCGCAAAAGGCGAGAAGAGGCAAGACTTAAAGCTGCCTCGGGGGGGCAGCAGCAGGAAAAAAGCCTCTACGAGGTCCTGCAGGCGAACAAAGCGGCCAAGCAGGCGGCGTTTGAGGAGGCGAGCAAGCTCAAGAATCAGTTTAGGGCATTGGACGGGGACGAGGTTGATTTTCTGGAGGAGGTTGAGAGGAAGAAGAGGGAGGAGGAGGAGGCGAGGAAAAGGGAGGTCGAGGAGGGGTTGAGGAAGTTTAGGGAGAATAGTGGTAGTAGCAGTAAGAAAAAGGGGGGTGGGGAAGAGAGTGACGGTGAGGAAGACGTGGAAATTGGGGTTAGTTTTGAGGTTGGGAGGAAGAGGATTAAGAAGGACGGGTCGGCGGATCGAGGAGGGGGCAGGGCGGCGAAGAGGGTGAAGGGGTTGGGTATCAAGAGAAAGGAATCTAGTAATGGGGAGGGTGAGATGGTGGAAGAGAAGAATGGCAAGGGAAGAAGTGAAAATGGGGGCGAGGGAAGTAAGGGCTCGGGCGCGGCATCAGCAGCACCGGTACCAGCACCGGCGCCGTTATCAGTACCAGTTGTTGGAGGGACCGACAAATCTGCTGGAGGACTGCTGGTAGATTACGGCTCGGACGATGACGATGAATGAATGCTCGCACCGAACCACTTTTATCTCCCAAACCGATAAACTCCTGAGACAGGAACATGGATGGGCCGAGGTTCTTGGAATAATACACTTGCATACGTCATATGGACCCTAAATAATAAACACAAGAGTATCACAACCTTACTATACTCGTGGTCTCACCAACGCGCGTTTCTGTTCTTGTGTTCTGGAGATATGTACGACAATGTCCGCTGGGACACTTGGTCAGGTACAGGGTGACCTAGTGAGCTTCTACGATATCTGCGAGCGAGAGGATGAGACATGCAAGAGGAACCGAGTAAATGGATCGTGGGGTGTGTACAAGTCCTCTCTCAGCATACACCCTTGCAACGTGATCATCAGGGCAGCACCTGGCTTTCCATATGCTGCAATGTTTCAGCGGCATTTACGAGGACACATGCTGTTCCTCAGCCACACAATTCAGATCTTTTGTATCTCACTCAGAATCCTTAGAAGTATATGTGTGTATCAAAGCGGAGTGCTCATTATTGTTTAATCCAAAGGCTAGCTTGCGATGCTGTCCATTTGGTCTTTCTCTGCACTTTGCCGCCCATCTTCCCTGAATTCTAGACATCCATCCATCCATCCATCCATCCACCCCCAAGTGTATGTGTCCTGGTACTATAGTATACAGACAAAAAAATAACCCTCCCACAAAACCAACATGGTTTACACACATAGTCGTAGACCCCCCTTACAAAACGCAGGTTTCCAACCTGATGTTGATACATTCCTCATCCCTCATTCGTTTCCCCCTCAAACCTCGAGTATCATGCTCTTCATTTCCTACCCACGATTTTATTTTACTCGACATCATCACCAACGTATGGAGTAGGTCTTTTCTTCTCAAACTTGCTAACCCCCCACTGATAGAGTGACCGTAAGCTTCCCTTTGTCCACCCTTCAATCTCCTCCTCTGGTACCACAATCTTGGCGATCCTTGCCTCCTCCTCAGGCGTAAGCTCAAAACGACGCATGCGGTGTGCAATGCGCGAGTCCATAACGATAGGCTTGGACAAAATCTTTTCCGTGATTTCAGCCGCCTCCTTGTCCTTGGGGTCGTCCTCCTTCCACACCTTCTTGATCCAGTCCTTCTCTTCCCACGCGAGTTCCTTCTGTTGCTCGTACTTGGGCTGAGGCTCACCACTATCGTCGGCGTTGATGCTGGCTGGTAGTTCGTGGAACTCGCGATAGTGGGCAAGGCAGACGGCTGCGACCTCGCGACCGATGTCGTCGGCTACTGCGCGACGGTTGAAGAAGCGGACCATGCGGGTTGGGGTGCTGAGGAAACCGAGAAGGTGAGGCTCGCGAACGGTTGCGGCGGGGCTGAACTCATTGGGAATCTGGGCGGGGAGAGAAGATGTGGCATAGTCGGCGGTGGTGTTGTAAGGTTTAGGTTGAGGAGGGCGCTTGGACTTCTTTTCCTCTTCGACCTTCTTATCCTCTTCCGCCTGCTTCTCCTCAGCTGGCTTGTCTTCTGAAGCGCCTTCTGCTGTTGCCAGTACAGGAACCGCAGGCTCTGGCTCGGGGATTTTGGGAAGAGTAAGAGGACCTAGCCAGCCTTCATGCAAACCTCTGAGGTACTCCTTCCATGTGTGACGTCCAATGACGATGTCACCTCTTATTCCGTTATACTCTGTGATACCTCGGCTCTCACGGAATGCTGCCATAATCTCGTCCTTTGTGGGCTTCTGTTCAGCCTGCTCCTCCTCGGCAGTACCTTCCTGCTCGCGACGGATCCTGCGTACCCGCTCGGCGGTGTATGCCCTCACGTCACCCTCCCGTCTGCCTTGGACAAACTCCCAATCCAGCCCGCTTGCAGCCAGGATTGGCTTGACATATTCTGTGTAATGATCTTGGGCGGTGCGCAGACCGTCCCCGGGAGGGCTCGACAAGTAGATGGTGAGCTTGCGAGGCTGGGCGAGGCCGTACTGTTCGGTAAGGGGTTCCTTTGCCAGGTGCTCAACGGCATGTCTCCATTTTGCGATGTTCCTCTTCT
The DNA here is from genome assembly GCA_033725935.1 of Cladorrhinum sp. PSN259. Lineage (NCBI taxonomy): Eukaryota > Fungi > Ascomycota > Sordariomycetes > Sordariales > Podosporaceae > Cladorrhinum > Cladorrhinum sp. PSN259. The sequence continues at coordinate 920,915 of MU867061.1, read as the reverse complement.
TTTCCCTTCTGTCGTAGATAATTCCTGCTGTGATTGCGCCAGAGATGGTCCAGAATATCATCCAATTCCGGGATGGGAGCTTCTTGGGGAGTGCTGGGAGCCCGAGCATGCGCAGTGCTGGGTTTCTTTGAGAGACTTTGGATGCCTATTAAAGAGGCGATAACACATAACTTGTCAGAAACCGGAACTCAGGGGAAGATGTGGACATGAAAAGGTTATCATACCGCCTCAGCAGCAGGAGAAGCACCGGCGGCGGGAGCTGCCGGGGTAGAAGTGGCTGCGGTGGGAGCTGAGTCGGCCATGGTGTTGGTTCTTGTGAATGAATTTCTGAGCTTCCGTCGAGGTAGATCGAGCAGCACTACAAGCGCATTCGGCTTGCCAGAGCCCCGTTTGAGGCTTACCGGCTTGACAGGAAGGTCTACTAGCTTCGCCACCTCGAAGATAGGGAGAAGAGCGCAACAGGGTGATGCTGGCTGTGATCGACAATGCTGTCACTGCTGGGGACTGAGAGCAGCTCCAAGGTCAAATTTCTAGAGGGACCGTTGCTTATCGCAGCGACAACGGGTCCGATAACCGAAAGTTACATAACTAGGTGCACAACTGAGCGCACGTGCCACCAGATTGAGTTTACTGGTTCGGTGGTCATCAAGGTCAAAGAACCAACCACATGGCAGTTTTCTTTCTTTCACCGAGGTGTCGAATTTTATTACTCTTGCCATTCTCTTTCGTCGAACTCGTTTCTTTCGCCCGAGCCTGGAGATACTCGGTCATGTTGTTTGTTTAGTGGCTGGTGCTTACACATTTTGTTCCAACTTCCAAGACCTTTGATCAAAGCCCCAATCGTCTGGAATTTAATTCTTCCAGAAAAGTTCCAATCATGTTCCGAATTGGAGGGGCATCGGTGATGCGGCCCGGCCACTATAGCTGAAGTACATATAGACGCACCGTGTATGCATCCATCTCTGGTTGTGATGATTCCCCAATTCCCCAAATAGCTGCCCAACCATTAGTTGAGGCGGATGTTGTACCCAATCATCAATGAGTGGTTCGAGGTAACTACAGCTGCTGATCTCCTCAATTTCACGGCCTTGTGTGCCTAGAATTCGTCACACGAACATACCTATTGTTTTGGGATCCCCGTGACAAAGGCCAGAGTGGGCATTGTTTCGAAACTTGGAGTAAAGGCTTCAGGGGCATCAAACACGAGCCCCTGAATCCATGCTTGAGAGGAATGGACTGCAGTGTCATGGCGTTAAACTTCCACACACCTTCTCCGAAGCCCACGTTCTACGTTTAATGCAGACAGCTCCTGAATCTTCAACTGAGGGCAAGATCTGTCCAGCCACTCACATTAACAAGTAAACAGACAGAATGCATGAATGTCTCGTCTTCCTCACTTCTCAGCGTGTTAGTGCCGGGTAGCTCACTGTCAAGGATCCGCAGTTTGTCGCCCCAGCGAGCGACCTTGGACATGTCCGTTCCCTTCTTCTTAGCGTCTGATACCCCTCTTTCTGGTCTCCCCCCAAAAAACATCCAATAGTAAACCAGATGGGTGTTGTGAGGTGAGGCACAGCTGAACGCAAATAATTATTTTCTTTCTTTTCGAGCATCGCTTTCACAAGCCAGGCCGTGATTTTCCTCCCACTGCTTTCAGCACGCGACTGTCCGCGTGGTTTCCACGTTTTATAGAAATCGCTAAAGTATTCCGTACCAACAAGTATTCCCAGGCCCTTCCCCACATCACTGCACCAGCCAAGGCCTCGCAGGGTGCCTTCCAGGTCCCAACACAGTGCCACCGCAGCAGACCGGGTCTCGACTGACTTCCCCCAGACCCTTGTCCCGAGAAAAAGCACAAGCTCCCTACAATCTGCGACCCCCTTTTGCGCACCACCACCTCCCGACCAGCACAGCACATTTCCGACTTGATACATCCTGCAACCTGCAAGCCAGAGGGACCTGGAGCATCCCGATTCCAACTCCAATCATCACTCCCGCAGCGTGCTTAAGCACCCTACCGACCGACCGACTCCAGAAGTAACAGCAGCAAGCCGCAGCAGTTCCCGCCGACCGACGAGTCGAGACCACACTCAAAATGGATAACCAAGGTAATCGTCTGTACCTCAACTTCGGTAATAATAACAACGAGCGACTTGCCGCTTCCGACCGCACACAATATCCCACCACCCCGTCAACATTTCCCCAGCCCGTCTTCCCTCCCTCTGGTCAGGCACCAAACCAAAACAGCGGTCTCCAACCTCAGCAGGCCTACCAACAAGGTAATTACCAGCAAGGAAGCTATTTCAATAACAACCCCAATAACCAGTATGCTCCCCAATATTCTTCCCAACTTTCGGCCCAGGCCGCGGACTACAGTTCCCCAAGCCAAGGTTATGGACAGCCCAGGTCTAACACTCCCGGTACCAGCAATGACCCCAACACCGGACTGGCCCATCAGTTCTCACACCAGAACCTAGGAGGTGCTGGTAGGGCATCCCCATACGGCGCTGGCCGTGGTCCTTCACCAGGCCAGCGTCCTCGCACCGCCGGCTCCCAGGGCCAACAACAGCCCGGATATGGCTCCTACTTAAACACACCACCGGTTCCTGGCCAGCCTGGCTCCCAGCTCGAGTTCGCCCAGGCCCCTGAGAGGAACCCCGAGAAGTATGGCCCAAACGCGAACAACAACCAGAAGAAGTGCTCCCAATTGGCTTCGGATTTCTTCAAGGACAGCGTCAAGCGGGCTCGTGAGCGGAACCAGAGGTAAGCGCCAACAATAGAAATTGTCAGTGAGATGGATGTATACTCATGACGTCGTAATGTAGACAAAGCGAGATGGAGCAGAAGTTGGCCGAAACTACCGATCCCCGCCGTCGCGAATCTATCTGGGCCACTGGTGGCAGAAGGGAAGGTTCATACTTGCGTTTCTTGAGAACAAAGGACAAGCCCGAGAACTACAACACCATCAAGATTATCGGCAAGGGTGCTTTCGGTGAGGTCAAGCTCGTTCAGAAGAAGGCAGATGGCAAGGTTTACGCCATGAAGAGCTTGATCAAGTCGGAAATGTTCAAGAAAGACCAGCTCGCACACGTTCGTGCCGAACGTGATATTCTTGCCGAGTCAGACAGCCCGTGGGTCGTCAAGCTCTACACGACTTTCCAGGACTCAAACTTCCTCTACATGCTCATGGAATTCTTGCCAGGCGGTGATCTCATGACAATGTTGATCAAGTACGAGATCTTCTCAGAAGATATTACTAGGTTCTACATCGCTGAAATTGTTCTGGCCATCGAGGCCGTCCATAAGTTGGGGTTCATTCACAGAGATATCAAGCCTGACAACATTCTTCTCGATCGTGGTGGCCACGTCAAGCTTACTGATTTCGGTCTCTCGACTGGGTTCCACAAGCTTCACGACAACAACTACTACGCTCAGCTACTACAGAACAAGCCCTCCAAGCCAAGAGATAACAGGAACTCGATCGCCATCGACCAAATCAACCTCACTGTCAGCAATCGTGCTCAGATCAACGACTGGAGACGTTCCAGGAGATTGATGGCCTACTCCACTGTCGGAACCCCTGATTATATTGCTCCCGAAATCTTCACGGGACATGGTTACACTTACGACTGCGATTGGTGGTCATTGGGAACCATCATGTTTGAGTGCTTGGTCGGCTGGCCTCCCTTCTGCGCTGAGGATAGCCATGACACTTATAGGAAGATTGTCAACTGGAGACAGTCCTTGTACTTCCCTGACGATATCCAACTGGGCGTGGAGGCTGAGAACTTGATTAGAAGGTAGGTTATTCTCGCTCATCTTTGGTTATTTGTTTCCTTGCTAACCGGAATCTTCACTAGCCTCATCTGTAACACCGAGAACCGTCTTGGACGTAGTGGTGCTCACGAGATCAAGGGCCACTCCTTCTTCCGTGGTGTTGAGTTCGACAGCCTGCGCCGTATCCGCGCACCGTTCGAGCCACGCCTAACCTCTAACATCGACACGACGTACTTCCCCACGGACGAAATTGACCAGACAGACAATGCTACGTTGATCAAGGCTCAACAGGCTGCTAGAGGCCCTGTTCAGCAAGAGGAAAGCCCCGAGATGAGCTTGCCTTTCATTGGTTACACATTCAAGCGGTTCGATAACAACTTCCGGTGATAACTGTATCCGGAGAGACGTATATTCTGGCAATTTTCTTTTGAACTAGCTCTCCCGGGTGGAGTTGGGAACTTTTTCAGTTTGGCCTCGGTCCTGTCTTGTTGTTTTCTTATCTTGGGAATTTTCCCTTTTGAAACTCGGCATAATCAATTCTCTATCAAAGTTGTATATAGAATCAGCACATCGGCATGTGGCGGAGAGGCAGCAATAGAGAGCGCATAACAACAATAACCAAAAGGAAGCTTCGTTCTTTGGGGGTAGTGACAGGGGGGCAAGGGAGGGAGGGAAAGGATATTGCATTTTATGAGTGATCTTTTTTGATAAAGTCGTCGCTTGCTATATTCGTGCTTCAAAGGACAGACAGATAGCCTGTGCGGTCTCATTGGTATCATTGATTGAACAAAACTGAATTTGAAGGAATGTGTGGAGGTGAGGACATGGAGGGCTGAGGATGTATGGATGCCAAGACCTTGGGAAACAATTGCAGGGATTCGTGGGAACGGATGACGGGCACACCTGATTGGCGGGTGATTAAAGCTTGATTCTTGTCCACTGCAATGAGCTTCACCGGAAAGTCCGCTTGCTCCTCGCATTGAATAAACTTTCCAATCCATTTCACATATGAGGTCTATCTCTTCATTGGGTACTTGTTAAGACCACAAGGGCATTGAGTTGCTGCAAGATGGGACCATAGCTATTGATGGTAGGTAGGTATGTATGGACCAGTGGTTCTTCCCCACTGATCTCAACTTCCGCAGCGCTAAGCTGCCCTGGAAGACAGCAAGCAACCAGCAGTTCCATCACGGATGCGGGGGATCTCGGGTACGGTAAGCTCCACAGCAGCCGGTGGGTGGTTGATATCATCGGAATCGTAGTGTTGACTAGATACTACACCTGGTGGTTCTTCTCATTTTATTTTCACGCTTTTTCATTTTTCACACGAGAAAAAAATGAACCGGGCATTGCTGTTGCCCCGCGTCCTGCCCCGCCTCACTTCGATGAGACGGGGTCCACGATGGTTTACTGTTTCGGCATCCCGCAGAACAGATACAACCCTCCCTCTCGAGGGATACCGCGTACTTGACATGACCAGAGTCCTTGCTGGGCCTTATTGCACGCAGATTCTTGGCGATCTCGGCGCGGAGGTGATCAAAGTTGAGCATCCGATCAGGGGGGATGACACCAGGGCGTGGGGCCCGCCGTATGCTGGTTACAAGTCTGGGTCCTCGATTGAAGGGCCTGGTGAGTCGGCGTACTTTCTCGGGGTATGTCAAATTTCCCAGGCTCCGTAGAGATAAGGCGGGTGACTGATGACGGTCCGTCCCTACAGGTGAATCGCAACAAGAAGTCGCTTGCCTTGTCGTTCCAAGACCCCGCAGGGGTTGAGGTTCTTCAGAAATTGGCTGCCAAGTGCGATATTCTGGTTGAGAATTATGTTCCTGGCTCTCTCAAGAAGTATGGATTGGACTTTGATACGATTCACAAGATCAATCCTTCCCTTATTTACGCTTCCATTACGGGGTATGGCCAAACCGGGCCATACTCCAAGCGGGCTGGCTACGATGTGATGGTGGAGGCAGAGTTCGGATTGATGCACATCACCGGGAGTAGGGACGGTCCGCCTGTCAAGGTCGGTGTGGCTGTGACGGACCTGATGACGGGCTTGTACACGAGCAACAGCATTATGGCGGCGTTGCTGGGAAGGGCAAAAACCGGGAAGGGGCAGCATATTGATGCTTGCTTAAGTGATGTTCAGACAGCTACGTTGGCTAATATCGCCAGTAGTTGTCTGATAAGTGGAGAGAAAGACACTGGGCGCTGGGGGACAGCTCATCGTAAGTGCTCATCCTCATCTCTGCAATCAGGTCTGTTCCTAAATTCATCAGCGTCCATTGTACCATACAAATCATTCGAAACCAAGGATGGCGACATACTATTTGGTGGTGGAAATGACCGCCTCTTCGGTATCCTCTGTGACGGGTTAGGTCGACCAGAGTGGAAGGAAGCTGCCAAGTTCAAGATCAACGCCTCGCGAGTAGCCCATCGTGACGAGCTCGAGGCAGAGATTGAGAAGATCACGGTGACCAAGACGACGCAGGAATGGCTGGACATATTTGAGGGCAAGGGGATGCCTTATGCTGCGGTGAATGATGTCTTGACAACGCTGAACCATGAGCATACGAGAGCGAGAGACATGGTGATTGAAGTAGACCACCCAGAATGTGGTCCTCTAAAACTTGTCAACACACCTGTCAAGTACTCGCATAGTAAGCCACGGCTTCGGAGTCCACCCCCGACGTTGGGACAACACACGGATGAGGTTCTCAGGGAACATCTTGGAATGGAAGATGGGAGAATAAAGGAGCTAAGGGCAAATGGTGTAGTGAGGTAGATACAAATAAACGATTTACAAACTTGAGCACCTGTTTAAAGCTCGACTGGGGTCAGTTATGATGTTGATAGGGGACTTATCATGAACAGGGTTAGGGTATTTCACGTGTGTATCACGTGACTTTTGGCAAACACTGACGTTGGAATGTCCGCACCTTTGAATCGCGCCTTCCTTTGCTGTCTTGATGAAGCAGCAAACTGGAGTCGGGCATCGTCCCAACTTTTGAACGCAAATTTACGCATTTCAACTGAACAACAACACCCCACTTTTAAATCGTTGCCGACTTGGATTGGTGAGTACTTAACCAACAATCGTGCGATCTTACCAGTATAATTTACATCTTGCCGACACCACAATGGTGGATTCCGAACCCCCCAAGGAGCCCGCAAAAGGATTACCCAAAGATGTCTCGAGAGACACGATACAAGCGGCAACCGCGCCTGGCCCAACGGCAAGCCCGACTCCGAGTTCTTCTTTCGGTACAGCTGGCTCAGCGCGATACGTTCCTCAGTTTACAGCGGCTACGCAAATGATTCTTAAGAGGATGAGGGGCGAGCCTAGTAGCTTGAGCGCCGCTCTGTCACAGGCATCCAAATCTCCAGCTCTTACATCGAGCATACCTTCGGCGACGTTTGAGGATGTTAGGCGTAGGCTTGTCATGGGCATGAACACGTCGACCCAGATGACGATGCAGCTACCAGTGGCGCCACCCGTAGTCCGCTCTCCATCTCTCTCTGTCTCTAAGCCTTCGAATGCGTCAAAGGCACAACAGATGAGCGCTATTAGGAAGGTTACAAGTGGAATCACAACGTCTACAAAAAGCACTCCGACGAAGCCCGTTGCGGCAAAGGCTCCGGTGGCCGATAAAAAGATCAAGAAGCCCAAGGCAAGCGCAGGGCGCACACTATTGCACAAACAGCGGCGTCTGAAGGGATCCGGAGAAGACGAGGAGAGCGTTTCGAGTCTTTCAGGAACCGAAACAGATGGCCACCTCCTCACTCCAGGGAGTGCCACGCCGCCCGTACCCTTGACCATGACCAAGTCCGGAAGGCAGGTCCTGAAGCCGGATTCCTACGATCCAGCGGCCATGGATGCTGCAACCAAAAAGCGAGTTCACTACGGGAAGCGGACGGTTGAGCAAGCCCTCTGCAGGAAGTGCTCGCGAATGCACAGTCCAGTAACGAACCAAATGGTGTTTTGCGATGGGTGCAACGAAGGTTGGCACCAGTATTGCCACGATCCCTTCATCCCCGACCAAATTGTCCAGGATCTCTCCAAGGGCTGGTTCTGCGCTGAGTGCTCCGCGAAGCGAGAGAAACAAGTGGTCAAGAAGCAAAGGGTAGATCTGCCGAGGCCAAAGGAAAGTTGGGCATCCAAGAGCATCCACCAGAAGAAGGCATACTTGGGTACCCTCTCGCAGCAGGAACTGGTTGGTCTTTTGATGACAAGTCTTGAGCTGCACCCTGACCTGCCAATCTTCCCCGCCTCTGCAGTTGACACCGGCACGACCGCTCAAGGGGCGCCGCGCTCAATATTTGCAGGCACAACGACCGACGGCTTGTTCACCAGATCCGAGGCAAACCCATTGGGCCAGATCAACTATGTACGGAAGATACAGTCGAACAGCAGCCGATCTGGTTCAGGAAAGGGAGGCAAAGGCCCCGGAGGGAAGGGTCAGAAAGAAGAGAGCTACGAGAGAACGATCGGTGCTGAGGATGAGGAATCTGATCCGCTGACGGCCTTGTGGCCAAAGCCGGGGATGGGATTGTACAGCAGGTTGCCTCCTGACACTGAGGATACACAACATTTGGAGGACGATTATGACTACGAGGCTTTCAGTGTTATTGTCTTCGATGATCGTGGGAGGAAGCTGGAGGAGAATGGGATGAAGGTGTGATATTGAAACGGGAGAACGTTGTAAAATCTTTCTGTGTCGACGAGATGTGGGATAGGATATGAGTCAGAGCCACCTTGGGGTTGTCTTTGCCACTCGTGCGGTTTGGAGCCTGAACCGTGAACTGAACAGTTCGTTACTTTAGTTTTCTCATTAGATTGTACTAATAAATCACTTGAACATTCTAAGAAGCACTCGGAGGGCAGCTCTATTCCATAGCCATGTCTCGCCTTCAACAAAACACTAAAGTTTAAGAACCCTATCCGGTGGACATTTGGAAGCAACCTCAAGACGGATATGATGCCTGTCGATACAACCACAGCACAGGCCTCATTGCCACGTCACCAAATAAGGACGAACGAAGGCCGTAGTTACGGCCAGCTTTGAGCAAGGATAGATTCACCGCATCATAGATTGTGACTTTTTTTTGGTTCTGGTCCTTCCATAGTGGAAGAATCCGGAGCCACAGCGAGCTGGAGGCCAAACTCATCTTCAGTCGTTGGAGCAGAATGAGGTATACAAGAGACAGGTTCCTAAATCCGATCGACTTACTGTACTGCTTCAGCTGCTGCCATGATGGAATGTGCAACTTGAACCCCCTTTTCTCATGGGAAAAAAAGAAGATACCGCTTGGCTGTCAGACATCATGCAGGTCAAGGCTCACCCACCAACCCAACCAAGCTGTAGGTGCTTAACGCCCGGTTTGTCCATTTACATACACAGATAAGTTCAACCCCGCTCCAAGACGAAAGTTTCTCGACCTTTGTCGTGGTAATTTAAATGACCAAAATGTCAGCCATTTTTCGACACGGTATATTCCAGGCACAGGGACCATGAATTGGGTGACGAGGTCACGGGGATACTGGAAGTGCTTTTGGGAGCGGGGTTGGGTATTCCCTGCCAGAGCAGATGCATCCCTGTCGATGTCTCATCATCCCGTGAAGCTGCTGAGAGAAGTAACGATCATCTAAGGCTTCCCAACGGTAGCTACTAGACTTAAACTTGGGGGGCTTGAAGCCAGCAGAGCGATCAAATCCTCCACCGCTGCGAGAAGACTCTATAATCACGGCTTCCCCACAAGAGCCTCTAGAAGGAGAGAAAAGCTAGGAGAGCAGGATGTGGCAGAAAGGAAGAGGTCAAGAAATTGGAACGAGATTAGACTGCATCAGCGGCAAGCGTATGCAAGCCACTTCGAGCATCATCCAATGAGTCGCAACAAAGACACCTGATTATTGGAAACGCCGATACCGCATGATTTAATGCCTTGATTCTGCACAACCCCGCTCCGACCTGAAAGCCGAAACTTCGACTTCATGGTTGCCCATGTCTCCGTTCCAAGGTCAGTTACTATTCACCCAACACCCAACACCACCTTCCTCACCCCTGTCAACTGTATATGACACCACAAGCATTACCGCCCCATCGGCCAACAACATGGACTCATCGATATGTGAGGCGTGTAGCGAAGAGACGCTTACTCCTGTTTGTGGGTGCCCACACTCGCAGTACCAGGCTGCGCATTATGCCAGAATTGCAGGCCGTGCAGCATATTCCTTGCCACCACCACCACCAACACCACCACCTGGGAGGAATACATGTGTCGAACTGAAGAGGCAGTTCACAGGGGCTAGTCCCTTCGAGGTTACTTCATCCAATCAGTCCTCTTGGCCAAGGAGGGATGATACAGATCCTGTTGATGAGTATTACAGTATGTTCAACTCCCGCTCATTGCAAACTTTGGGGACGCAGGGCTTACTTGATGTAAATCCACCAGAAACAGCACAGCCGATCTCCGCAGCGCCGGGACAAAATCTGATCGTGGGTTTACCACAGAATGTAGAAGCAGAAAAGAGATTTAAAGAAAACGGACAGCCAGAAGAGCATGGGCATTCAGAATGGCGGGAGAAACCGAAAGGACAGGTGCAACCGGAACGCCGTCCGAGCTGGGGTCAAAGCATGTGGCAGCAGGCAAAGAAGATGATGGGCTGGGGGGATAAGTAAGCACATTTGTTTTTCTCTGTCTTTGGCTATGGGATACCGGGGAAGAATTTTTTTTTCTTGACACAGATTGGCTAGTATGATACAAGAATCGCCACCCCCAACTGAGCGCATTTCAAATTTAAAAACGACTAGACTCATCTGTTTTTGTTTACTTGTCTTGAGCTGGCCCCCTTCCCACCCCCTGAAAACGGAGTGGGCCCGCACCGCTCTATGTATGCCCTTATCGAAAACCTAGGTACAAATTGTAGTCTAGTTCACCGTATTTCCAAATTGTTTTATATATTCAGAGGGCTGGAACTTTAGATATTTGTTGACTGAGTTATCAAGATGGGTTGTCGTCCTACGAATGGTTGTTGTGTAGGATGAGGTGCTCATATTTCTGAGACTACCGCTTGGATACATACCCGTCATCGTTATACACTGAGGGGTTCTGATAACTTACAATTCCGAAGCCCATGTTGCTTACTTCAAGGCCCGGTGATGAATGAGGGAAGAGGGAGGGGGAGGGTGTTGACTTCATGTTGATCAATCTGCGTGGCTTCCTAGACTGTAATACGGGTAATCATTAATCCATGCATGGGCAGGATTACCACCACCACCACAAAAATCTATCTGGAACTTCTATGACGCCACAGCTCATTAATCCTGATGAACCCGATCAAAGTGCAACAGGAATTTTTCAATTTTATTCTAGGGTATTGTTGATATTGATCCGGACAAATTAGGGATCCTCTAATTATAGTGTGCTACAACAGAGTTTATTCCCCAAAACAATTGCAATTCTCTCAGATGGTTTGTAGTCTTCCCTGAAATCCTTTTCTCCCCTCTACATGGTCTGGAAAACGGCTCCTTGCCGTGTGCTCCCAGTCTTGGTAAGAGCCGAACTTTAGATTATTCTGTCATTCTGGCCATTTTGGTCTTCCTAACCATCTATATTGCGTCCAAGTAAACGTAGTGTTGTGCTCCCAAAGCTCCCCCCAAAACAAATAAACTCTCTTTCTGTGATCCCAAATGAAATTCTCATCCAGTCTTTTCTATACTCTTATGAAGAGTGGAAAGTCACGGAGGCCAGAGATATTGGTATCGATGGCGCTCTGCGGCTTTAGATATCCGAGCTGGAGTCTTGGATCGTCCAGATCTAGATCTTCTACTGCTAGGAGGCACAGACTTTAACCGGCCTCTTGAGCTAGGAGTGCTGGGTATACTTGGAGACGGAAATGGAGTCAGCCATAATGACATCACCGCCATCGTCGTACCCAGACTCTCGCTTGATCTTTGGGGTTACGACGCCCGCCTCTTGATATACGTTCATATCCTTATGGCTCTTCTTCTCGACCCTCTTTGTTGACCTTCTTCTCGGCCTCGTTCTGGAGGTGCAACTTTTCCGCCATTAACTGATGAGGAGACGCCTGAGACATATAAAATTGTTCTTGTTTGATGGGATCTGGCTCCTCGCGAACTTTGAGGAGCGCTGTCTGCAAGCTGCTCATAACCTAAAGCTTGACGAGAACTCGCTGTTGATCACATCGAGTGTCATCCGCAGTTCCAAACTTGAGAATACCAGGAGAGATAGACATTTCTATGTACGTAGAGGAATTAGCCGTCTCGTTGCCATTGGAGCTGAGAAGGCTTTGAGTGACTTCCATAGCCTCAGAATCGAATTGAAAACCAAAAGCGAGGAAACTTGAAGTCACGAGCCGTGAGGCTAATCATGAAAATACAGACACCGGCTTTGGATGTTTTCAGAATAATATCCAGCTCAGCGGCAGCTTTTATGATTTCCATAATAGCGTCATTCACAGCCAAGTAATTGTCGGTATCCGTCCTGATTGGAACTGGTATAACACATGAGCGGCTTCAGAGCATCAACTAGCATGACAACAACTTTAGACAACCTGTTTCGATCATAGGTAAGGCTTGGACAGTCTCCGGGAGCGAAATCAAGGTTTTCACGAATGGCCAAAAACTTCGTGCTTCTCTCTCCTTTTCATTTTCTGTTGATTTAGTCTGCTTGCAATCAACGTTAGCTTGCGCCTGCCGTTCAAGATGTATTTGTTTTACAAAAGCTTCATATGTCAACGAGGACAGCGCACAGTTTGTTCTTCGATCGCTTTCCTACCCAACCTCGTCTCCAAGAAAGTGCGCGACTACTGCCGCGTTCACTTTAGATTCGCCCTGTTATCCTATTCACCTAGTACTAGAGGTTGGCCGAAAGTAAAGTATTCTCATAAACCCATGGCAAGCGACTAACTTTTGATCATGGCTTCGAGCTGAAGATCGGATACATCAACACTTGGTGTGGTGGATAAGAGGCTGGTATTTTCAAATCTTATGATGGAAACAGGTGCACGCCCCATCGAATGGCAAGGCTGGAGATGACAGATCAAGGTGACTGGGATGGAATTAATAGCACTCGATGAATTGATTGAAATTCAGAATAAAAACAATACAGCGGCGTCAATTTGGACTACCAGGCTCGTGACAAATCCTTGGAAGATCGAAAAGTGTGGAAAGATTTGAAAACCAACTGCTCGCTTTCCCAGCCCATCACGATTCTAGGTTTAGCTGATACCTCTCGTGTCTTGAGGCAAGTGATACATTATGTACTAATAATGCCTATAAATAATATTTACAAAAAAAAAAAAACATGCAGCTTCACAAAAGAAACCTCATCAAACGAATGTGTATCTCGGCCGAATAAAGCCCGTCCGTCCGTCCGTCCGTCCGTCCGTCCGTCCGTCCGTCCACCCAGTTCCCGTTCCAAGCAAGTGTGATTCTTTCCGTGTGCAACCTTAAAACATCAAGACACCGAAAGCAACAGCAACGAAAGCTCCCATCAGAGACCCAACCTGATGAGATCCCACGGCTGAAGACTCGGCCGTGCCGTCCTGAGACGAGGCAGAGTTAGTTCCATTTCCACCCTGGCCGCTGCTTCCGGATGATCCAGTAGCCTGCGCGCTTCCACTGCCAGTTCCGGTGGCGCTGGTGCTGGGGGCAACAGTCGTGCTGCTGACAACCTTCTGAGCAGGCTTAAAAGGATCATTCAGGTTCAAAACAAAGGTGGAATTTGCGGGGCCGGTCTTTTCCTTGAAGCTCTCGTAGGTGGCCCAGCTGGAGGTCGAGTTGTCCCTGAGCGCGGTGCAGGACTCAAACATGGCGTTGCCGGCGCAGATGGACTGGCCGTCGCTGGTGACGCTGCCGCCCGCGTTGGTGCACGAGACCATGAGCTGGGAGAGGGTGGACGACATGGAGTCAAAGAAGTCTTCGGCAGAGTTGTCGGAGAGGCAGGCGCGGCAGTTGTGGATGTAGCCGTACCAGGCTCCCGCCTCCGAGTTGGGGATGCAGGCGCACTTGCGGACGTCGTTGTTGTTGCTGCGCTGGCACTTGAGCATTACGGCCGTGATGGGGTCGCAGGGGGTGCAGAGCGTGACCTTGTCCGGCCCGTCGGAGACGTCGGGGATTTTGGACGGCTGGCCGGGTCCACCGCCGAGGACGACGGTTGGCGCCGCCGCGAGGAGGGCGATTGCCGCGATGAGGTTAGATGAAGCGTGCATTTTTTTTGTATGTAAAAAAAGGAGTGACTAAAGCTCGAAAGCTTTGAAAATTAAATGAGTGTGAATTTTTTGGGTTTGGAGTAAAAAAAGAGTGTGTTAAGTTGGGAAAATTTCTTAGAAACGGAAAGGATGGAAATGTTGAAGTTTTTGACATGTAGACCACGGGATGTTTTGACCAGGGGGGATTCAAATTAGGGGGTTGCATTAATCCATTTTTTATTAGGCAGATGCGCACTATTGGCCAACGGGGATCTCCACTCCTTGTGTTCCCTCGATCGAGCGCGGGGATTCGGACAGTTGGGGCTTGGCATAAGAAGAGCTTTTCAGATTCTTGATGTTTAGTGTATCCGTAGTTTGTCCAGTGTGGATGCTGTCAGAGTTGTATTTTATTGGATCTCTGTTCAACATTTGGAAACTGCCTAGGTAACTCCACCTTCCACTATTCAATGTTTATTTTACCTACCAGATCCACTTACCACTTACACCCCTTATATGTGCATGATCCAAACCACGGTAACCGCTGCCAAAGTAAACAAAATGATGTGAATTTCAGGGGCTGCACGGACCTATTACCATGATACATCATGTGTGCTATTCGTAAGTCAGGAGAAACTCTTTAATATCAAGTAGCGATTATGCCTGTTTATTTGAGTGATCTAAGACTGCTGAATTTGATCATGTGTTTATTGAAGAGTGGCAATCGGTGTAGTACGTCAACAAAATGTCTTCGCCAACTTGTCTGTCATGTTCCAGCAAGAAGTGAGCTGTAAAGTTACATGACTAAACAGCAGCCCGAGGACTTCTTCTTTTGCTTTTCGTTGTTGTGAGTACCCGCCGTAGCTCGAATGGCAGTGCTTCTTGGGGCTTGTGCTTTGTGGATCTCTGGTGGAGGACCTCTCTGCCCTGGGGTAGATGTGGCGACTCCTCGAGAAATTGTCGCCGCGTTTTTTGTTGCTTTTGTTGCTTTTATTGGTGGAGGTTTTGGCTGGGGCAAAGTTCTCGGTAGATTCCCACAGACGACCTGACTTTTGGAGATAACTTTTATGGGCTGCGTGGACCGGCCTCGAGGATCGCCCCGTTTGATGAGTGCAGGTGAGATCATCAATGTGACTGTTTTCGCCCGTGCCTTGCTTGAAGAAGTGTGGTTCCGTGGTATGGCCATTGTGTTGGAGTTGAATTGCATGCCGTCTCGTCTTCTTTGGGTGCCGGAGTCGGGATATTCGCAATACCACCACGGTGTTTGTCGCGCGAAATCGACCTGAAGCTGAATGGCTTTCCTGAAAATCATTTCGAGCTCCTGGCTTGCGCTCGAATTCGCGATTGGGGGCCTCAGAGAGCGGTTCACTAGCCTTCTGACTTCTGTTTCCTCATTGTCCTTTTGTACAGTAAATGGGACTAGATTCCTCGGTGGGTTTATATGTGCCTCCCATTTCCTTTCTATTTGTGAAAATAACCTTGCCTTCTTTGCTATAGGGGACTTGTTAGCGTGCAGCTGTGCTGTGGCAAGCTACTCAAAAGACGTGATGGGTGTTAAACATGAAGAAGGTAGCTTACCGATATCCTTGAATGTCCCAGCGGCTTCCACGTTCCAGGATGCTTTTCCACATGGGTCCAAATTCGTTGGAAGAAGTTCATCGGCCAAAATGTGCCAGAGAGCAGCGTGGGCGCGAAGCGCTGGGTCGATTTCGATTGCCAAAGTGGAATTGATGCTGATTGTGCTTCCGTATCTTCGTGTCCATTGTCTTAACTCAAAGTCAAGGCTCCCCCATCGCCGTGTAATCTCACCGTCCGCCAATGCACCGGCACCAGGGCTATCGACGACTGTGCGTTGGTGTGGTGGCATTGCTGTCCACAGTTTCAGTGACGGAGGTAGAAGTAATATGGTGATGCCTTCGGCACTGCTCAACAAAATTCGGTGAGAATTGGAGATGTAGAAAATGATGATATTTTTAATCTCAAAGCCCCTGGGCGGTGAAGCACATGATAACATTGATCTTCATATGACTGGTGACAGTGGCTTGATGCTGGCTGCCATCATGCTGAAAGTAGTGAGCTAGACGGAGCTAATGGGGTGATGGGAAACATCCAAGAAGCGCTTACGCGCGCTGTCGTGGTGGCCACCCAAAAGTCAGGGCGATGGCTTCAAGAATGAAGCGCGCGGCCAATCGCGAGGCCAATCGCGAGGCGGAAGAATAATAGGCTCTTCAACGGTCACACCGCTGCAACCTACCAAAGTGATAGCTGCATGGGTACCACAAGATGGTCACCAGAGCTCAAGTCACCAATAAGGAATTTCTTGCAATATCTTGAAAGCCGCAAGTAATTGGCCCTTGCAATGTGCCGAATGTTGTCGTGTTGGGCTTTCTTCCCGTCAATGTTTCCATGTGGCAGAGCCCGAGAGGACAAGCCCAATGTAATCAATGCACGGGAGTGGGCTTCCAAATGCTTCGGCGTCTGTGGGATTTCGTGGGGGGGTGAGGATTGGGCACCACATCCCTTCTTCTTTTGGTATCGTCTGTTCACCACACCAACCCAAGACGATTATACTTAGCATTTTAGGAACCCTGCAAGTGGGGGGGGGGGGGGTGGTAAAATGCTCAACTGAGAGGAGCACAATCGTGAATTGGAATCCGGCCGAGGATGGTATAAAAGTGCAATTGTAACAGGGTAGCTAGTCTAAGGATTTACGCAGCAAACGCAGCGAAGCTGATCACTGTCAGAACAAGCTTCAAAAGTGCCACCAGAATACTGATCCCTGCCGCCGACCCATGCAGCCTATGCTTGAACTTTTTTCTCTCCGTGCTCGTGTCTCTCCGGGCTCTTGGACCAATATCATCATCCATCGCACTGCCAAATTGTTTCTCATACCATGTACCCGTGCTCGTCTCAGATGCACACTTCTCTTGGTCCATCAGCTCTCGTTGGATGTCAAGCACAAGATCATGGCCACCTGAAATGAGTTGGCGAACAATTGCATTTGCTTCCGCCGGGGAACGGTGGTTGAACCTCATAACCTGAGCACCCTTTTCCAAGAACGGAGCCCAATAATCGTTGATGAGCTCTTGCTCTCGCCGGAGACCATCTTCCCGACTGACGCAATCCCATTTGGTTGTGAGAAAGATGACGTTCTCCAGAGTCTGAGAACCGGCGCATAGCTGTTGAAACGCACTGAGATATCGTTTGTCGGTGCCTCTCATTCTCGGCTCCGAGATCTGGTGAAGGTAGATGAAGCCTTTGAGAGGAATCTGGAGCTCGTACTGCACTGCAAGACACCTGGCAATTTGTTGGAAGATGTCGGAATCCGGGAGTTTGGAATCGTCGAAGCCAGGGGTGTCTATCACGGTGATGGACTCGAGTTTTGTTTGACGGCGACGGGTTTTGTCGAGGTTGATTTGCACTGCTTGCGCGGGAGCTGACCCTGCAATTAGATTTGATCATATTAGCGACCCGGAGTTTGTTTTTTCTTTAGTCAAAGGTCTGTGGGCATTTATCTTTACCTGACTCTAGCCCGTGGGCAACTTTGACAGAATTTTGCTTGAGAAGATTGACGAATGTGCTCTTGCCAGAACCGGTGACTCCCATCACCATCAACATTCCGTGTGCTTTATCCATCTTCAGTTTGTGATCGAGGGGATTTCGTAGGAGTTGCTTTTCGTCGAGTAGATGCTGCGGACTGTCCTCCCATAATTTTGTTAAACTTTGAGACCATGTGGTGTGCAGCTTCCAAGTCGGATCAAACTGCAGTTTCCTCAGGCTCCAGGCATTTCGGTATGTGCGCGCCTTGATATTACCTGCATGCATGTGTTGGGTCACCTGCAATTATTGCTCATGAACGATGCCCGAAACTTGGAACTGCATTATAGCCCTGCTTTCTCACTGCTACACACCAGCACAACCCGCAGGCGATCCTGATCAATAACGGTCAGGCTTTTATCTTACACCATCTGGCACAATGACGCCGTCGGTACCTGCACCTGTGTATCGTCCAGATGATCGACCACTCAACCTCGCCAATTACGTGGATTGCAATGGAGCCCATGAGCGAGTACATGCAAGCTCCCAAGCCGTTGGACTGACCTGCAACACAACTGCTAGCTTGAGATATTAGCCTTGTCCTTGCTCTCATATGAATGGAGTCCAAAATATCGCAAACTGAGACCGAAAAGTAGCCACCATTTTCAAATACTTCAAGTTCACTGTGGATTTGCCTGATCATGCCGCAGCATCTCAAACTCTCGCGTCCGCTGAGCCCAGCACCATCCGATGAATATATTGTAATTGGGATAGACTTTGGAACAACGTAAGCAACACCGTTACTACTTCAGCTCTTTTGTTATCACTGCGCTAGCGGTTGATTGATCATTTGACAGATATTCAGGTGTCTCTTGGATCGATTCAGAGACATGGATCAGCTCGAATTACGACCTCAACTGCATTCAAGATGTTATCCGCTGGCCGCAGAGCGAGGGCAACTATGAGGAGGTCCAAGTTCCTACGTTGACCGACCCAGACAGTGACATATGGGGCGCTTATTGTATTGACCGTAATGTCGCTCCTGTGAAATGGTTCAAACTGCTCTTGTTGGACCACGATGACTTGGACCTGGACCCGAACCCCAACTTGTCAAGAAATTTTGAGAGACTGCGTGAGACTCGAGCTTACAGAGAATCGGGGATTGTTGGGGTGGTTGCCAAGTTCTTGGAGAGATTCTGGAGACATACGCTGGAGCAGTTAGAGCTTGACCGTGGCGCCGCCATCAATGTGCCGCTGAAGGTTGCTATCACGGTGCCCGCAGTTTGGAAACCCTACGCAAAGGAACGAATGAAGATGGCGGCAGTCTTGGCTGGTATTACGGAGCCAAGATATGTTGACAACACCCGATTGGAAACCTCGTTGTTTGTAGTTGATGAGCCCGCAGCGGCTGCTGCCTGGACACTGCGATATCACAGGCCCGACACAGGGAGAGGATTAGAGGTGAGAAATCTTGACTATCATACTATTCACAGATCCATATTTTTATCTCTAACTTCATATGTTACTAGGTTGGCGAGACGTGCATAGTGTGTGATTGTGGGGGAGGAACTGTGGTCAGTCCGGCATTCAACGCATCCATGACCATTTACTGTAACAGCCTAACCCCCCCTGTTTCCAGGACATTGTTACCTTTGTAGTCACATCGATCGAGCCATTCAAAGTTCAGCAGATTGGAAAAGGAGACGGCAAGTAACGAATTCTTTGCCTACCCAGTGTGCTCTCACTGCTAACTGCAAGTGCTTATAAATGATATGCAGGAGCACTATGTGGTGCTTTTAGGATTGATCAAGCATTCGAAAACCACATCAAAGCCTCTCCTAAGTTTAAGTTTGAGCGGTGCAGCTTCCAGGAATATCGAGACTTTCTCGATCAAGAGTGGGAATGTGGCCTGAAAAGGAACTTTGAGCCGCCAAAGGAAATCAATGAGCGATTGGCGCACGTCTACGCAATACATCCGCCGGCATCAGCAATATATGTACCGGCATTTGAGAGAGCTGGAAGGTTCTTGCTAAACAAAGGGAGTAAACCAGCCGTGTTGGAGATTGACAGGTCAGTCTCTCGTGACTTTGGGACTTTAGTACCCGTCGTTGGTTCACTCCTCCCCTCAGAACTGGGGCGCTAAGCAATTTTTTGAAAGTGGCGTGATACGGAAATTCTTCGACCAGAGTCTTCTGGGTATCCGGAGACTGATCAGTCGGCAATTCGACCGAGCAATGAGAGCGGGAGCAAAGAAACCCAGTGTAATTGTCTTACCCCAGAAGAGCCTTGTTTGTTGTTACTGACTACATTCATTCATACTATTTAGACCATCTTCTTTGTTGGTGGCCTTGCTGCTTCCAACTACCTGCACTCCGAGATAACTGAGATATTCCGTGATAGAAAATGGGGTGCTCGCGTTCTCCAGGCTAAAGATCCGTGAGTTTAGTTCAGCTCAGGCATCTATCATTACTGATGTTAATACTCCTGGCAGTTGGTCTGCAGTGGCTCGTGGTGCAGTTATCAGCGTTCTTGAGAATGAACAATTTGCTGCAACTTCTCAAATCTCCCAGCTTTACTATGGCGTCCAAGCATGGTGCTCCACAGACCAACTGAGCCCTCCCATAAATCCTAAGCTGGACCAGATATCTCAAGACTCAGATGGCAACGATCTTGTTCTCCGGATGAAGTGGTTTCTCAAAAAGGTTCGTCCCCGATAGGCTGGAGCTTCACCTAACCCAACAATTTCACCCTACTAACAAGAGCCCGTGACCAGGGAGAGAGTTTTAGTGGCAAGGAACCCGTCTCGCACGAGTTCCACCTTGACTTTGAGCTGGAAGAGGACACTGATGTGAGCGTGATGCTGTATGTCAGTGATGGAAAGCCTCCGTCTTGCAGACTTAGTTCTTCGGTTCATGAGCTCTTCAATCTGCGTCACCCGCTCAGGATCGCTCAGGACAAGCTGCCGGTCGTTGAAGATGCCGAAGGCAAGATATATCGCCGCCGGCTCGCGGGTATCAAGTTAGCAATGACTTTTGACGGCCAGCCAAAGCTGGCTTTGAAAGTAGGTAATATCATCACGGAGATGGATGTAAATATCGCGGATGAAGACTGAGGGGAAACGGACTCGAGCAGGTTGGAACGAATACGGTGGGGAAGATATTATGTAAACAACTCCGTGTTAAAAATTGTTCATTATTGCAGACAAATGAGTGTATATTTTCACCGGAACAATTCCGTTCTATACATTTGTCGACGGTCAGATAGTATTGGATGACCAGTAAGTGTAAAAAACAGTTCACAAACGACCTCCAAGCTGGCAATGTTAAAAAAAAAACCTCCAAAATTCCTGACGGAGTAAGCGAGGAAAAAAGAATAAGAACAAGGGGGAAAAAGAAGGGGAAAAAAAAGACAAACAAAAGAAAGAAAATGGCTGTTAAAAGACCTCCAAATTATTAGCAGTGAAACAACAAACAAAATAATCATACAAATAAAACAATGAAAATCATGGACCCCGCCTCAAGTCCCGCCTTGTCAAAAGAGAGCCTCTTCACACTGCCACATCCCACAATGTGCCCCATACAGAACCCTAACCTTGATAACGGAGACTTTGAAAAAGTGTATTTTACGGTACAAACGTGGATTGAAAGGGAAAAGGTACTGTAAATCCACGTGGTTCTGTCTGTGCAATGTCTACAATGTGGGATGTTGACAATTCGCGTAGTGTAAAAGAGGCTATCGCTTTCAAAAATCTCGGCAATCAAAGTTTGTTCAAACTTTTAAAACAACTTGAACAACCGCCTCAAATCCAAAATAAAAGAAACCGGATACTCCTGTAATACTCGGAGAAACAACGAATACGCTGGGGTGGAAGGCAGCCTCCGAGTCATATCATTCTGCAGTGGCACCTGAGTAATCAAAAGTCACAATTTCATTTTCCAGTGAGCAAATAAGGTATCGAAGCCTGAAGCATCTCCGGAACCTTGGCCAAAAAGTCAGCATTGGCGGAATGGCCTGTCAATACAGTGTGGTGTGATGGTGTCGTGCATGATTATCATTGGATACGGCGTTTCTGGTGTGCGTCTTGTCGGAGATGCAGGGCACACTAGACGGCACACACGTCGGATCGGGTACCGTTCAAGTTGATTGCGTCGGAAGTGAGACAGTGCAGAGCGGTCCAACCCTCATGTGCCCGGGTGACTCGGACTCTTTCAAAATATACTCCATTCACTGCTGTCAATCTATCCAAATGCTACTGCTTGTGTATCTCTATAGTATCAACTACCAAACAGATAGACTAAAAAGAGAAGTTGTTCATGAAACTTTGTATGTTGACTGATAAACCAAAGAGAGATACCACGACCAAAAAGACACTATATCCACCTTCAATCTTCGTCCGACGATGCTGACCCCCCTCATCTTCTGATGAGATCAATAACGGACCGATTCCTTGTAGACACTCACATGCGTGTTCCTTCTACCCACCAGTAAAGTGTTCGTTTTGCCTCGGTATTGAGATCTCCTAGTAAACCCAAGTGTGGCCTTATTGCATCGACAAGGCTTCTGCGCTCATCTCCTGCGCCAACTTCGAGGATGTAACCTATTCACTCATCAGTTTTCTGTAGGTAAACACGGAGAGAACAACAGACTTACGAATGACTTCACATCCGTCGTTATTCACCAAAAGTTGAGGCAGCAAGCCTTGCTCACTTTGGAGGTGACTTGTTAAAAGGGTCCACTCGTCCCCGGGCCAGTATTTGATGGCTGTCTTGACGCTCCGAAGCGCATTGCTGTCGGTTGAGAACGAAACAAAATTCTCGAGAACCAGATCCCTGACGCTCTCCCAGTCTTGACGACTTTGCTGCTGTAAAATAACATCCAGTAGGTCGTCACCATGCTGGTTGTAGAACAATGACTCCCGTGCGCTGCCAACAAGTTCCCGACTCAGGAACTCTGCAGAATCGGTCGAACCAAGGCTGAGGGCGTTCGATATGACCTGCCAGCCATGCTGGTCCCTCGATAATTCGGAAGCGTCGGGTACAATCTCTGCAATGATACGGCCCTTGTCGAGATGGGATGCTGTAGCGAGCTGACTGCTGAGGAAATCTGCTCCGTCCTCGTCGCGACAAATCTCGGCTATGTGGCCATGACAATCCTGGCATGATTCAAGTCAGTGTTTCGTCTCTAATATGCGCCGCCCCGTTGTCTTTAGTTGTATGCGTACCTCTAGTTTGACATTGTCACTGTCACCGGCTTTGAGTTGGTCCAGAATTTGACGAGCGGGTTCCTTTTCCGAGTTGACGGTATAGTCAGACGATAAGCCATCCCATCAGAGTGCTCACTTACGATGGATCCCATATTCGGAACTGAATAGCGTGCCTCTGAGCTTGAGTGTTCGGTCGAGTTCAATGGTACTTGTGAGCCACTTCGGGCTGCTCTTCAACTGAGTAGTACTAGGTCCTAATTGAAATGTTTTATGACTGTGAGCATTCAAGGTTCGGGTAGCATATTGACTGGAATCGGGGGCTCAAAGCATTGATATGAAGGAGAAGTCACGGATGGACGACCAAGGAAGAGTGCGACTTCCGGCCAGAGCCCCCTGGGCACCATCATGACCAGACAGAAACTCGTGTGTGCGGCACGGTTGATTCGTGCCCGATTCGATCACATCGTGCGGGGTAATAGTTAGGCTGGAGGAAGCACGTCACATTTCATGTAGGTATAGTAGTTGTCACACCACACTACTTCTCTCGCCAACCGACAACCCACAAACGGATAACCTGCAACTGGCCGTGTCGCAGGTGACGAACCTCGTCGCACACGCAGAGTGGAAAATACCCTCCCCTGTGGTAATAAGCGTACTCATTAAGTACCAAAGGGCTTGCAAGGTATTAAGCGACGCTTATGATCACAGGGAGAAACATTAGCTTATCATTCATTACTGGCCTGCTTTACCTAATACTTGCCTTCCACTTACTCAGTCGTATAGAATATAATATTTGGTATGACTTTCTGTGGTGGTGCAGTGGCGGGTGTGGTATAGTAGTAGGCATGGTGTAGTGGTAGGTGTGGTGTAGTGGTAGGTGTGGTGTAGTGGCAGATGTGGTGTAGTAGTGGGTGTGGCTTACAGGCAGGTATGTTAATCGATTGTGGCTAGGCCTTGTGGCTAGGAACTTTGTTGGTCAGATGGCTTTGCGCTGATTTTATTGCCCAATCCACCAAAGTTTTCTCAAAACCAATCAAATTACAGAAGTGCCTCGTACCACCCGCTTGAGAGAACCTCCGCTTCCAGCAGACGTTAGTCATGGTGCATGACACCTTAATGCTCAATCATGACCTCGCACGAGATTTATGATGCAACTATTGCATGTCGTCGATGCCTGGAAAGCTGTCAACCTATCGAAGCACTGTCTCGTGATGGATGGGCTGAAAACAGGCTTGCCGACTTCAATCTGTGGGCGGCCGGTGTTGGCGCCGGTGTTACACACCAGGCTTCTTTGGATCGACGATTGGATTTCCACCCAAAAGTTCGTCTGGTTTTGACCGGTCTGCTTATGACCGTCACAACCATCTTTGGGCAATGCAAGGCGATAGGTGAGTTTTGGCGCCTCATCTCTTTTATCCCTCTCGTCCACTAATGCAGGGAGCCATTTCCCAGCCCTACGGGAGGACGAAACCACAAGTCCAACGACCGAACCAAGTGCTCCGGCCGAAGATAGCCAACCGTCACCGCCTTCTCCCAGTGACGAATCATCTCTGAGCCCAAGCACTCAGCAAGATCACGAGCAGGAATCTGCGTCTGCTTGGTTCAATTCGCTAGTGTCAGACTCTGAGAATGAATCTTCGGATGAATCGGGCTCAGATGATGGAGCCCACCAAGATCAGAACACATCTCTTCAGGATGCTATGAAGGACGCCGAGAGCGGCCTCGACCAGCTCCTCCGTCTGGGCCTCGCCATTCGGAAATCCGGAACAACGGCGAGGCTTCAGAAGGCCGACAAGTCTTTCAAGGAGACCGACTACAAAGATTTTCAAAGATATCTTGCCATCACCCTGAAGCTTGACACTCAAGAGGTTGAGGAGCATGGAAATTTAGGGAAAACAACTGATGAAAGGATGGAGAGTCTTGTTGCAAATAGTTTCAATGAATTAACCGTCGAACAAAAACATTTTGTCTTTGCGAATCTTCGACGCCGCCACCGATTCTTCTATGCAAGACGACATCATCAGAAACTTGCACAGCTGCGGCAGCAACCAAAACTCTTAACAAGCTCAATGTTGGCTCAGGCCGCTATAGCAACGCCGACGGCACCTTTGCCATCTGAGCATCAAAGTCAAGGGGGGTTTATACAGGTAAAAGCATCACAAGCCCCTAGCCAAGTCAGCAAAAGTTCGAAATGGAAAGAATCTGCGGCCATGACGGAAATATTCGACAGGCATGGCCTGACTCTGACCAACCCATCCGCGGCCGAGGGTGACATATTGGCACGGGTCACACCATCTGCCCCTTCACAGGTTGCCAGCCGGGTGTCGATAACAACAGCGAGATTGAACTACCCCTTGCCTCCTCCGACTTCAGCGGGACTCAGGAGCTTCAAATGCCCATGCTGCTACCAGACACTGCCAATCATGTTCCTTGAGAAATCGAGATGGAGGTATCTAGGTTATACCCAGAGTCAAAAGTGATCGTATGCACATGACTAACCCTTTTTCTCAGGAAGCACATCGCAGAGGATTTGTGTCCCTATACATGTCCATTTCCCGACTGTCCAACGCCCAACATTCTCTATGCCACGAGAAAAGTGTGGAGGCATCACATCGAGACACACCACGGGTCGTCTCGCAGTTGGGAGTGTCTCGCTTGCGTCGGGGACCAAAGTTCAAAGAGGTTCCTCAGCCTCGACGAATTTACGGCGCACGTCCGGGCCCAACACGGGGAGACTATTACAGAACAACAAATAGCAACTCTCCAGGATACCTGCTGCATTGTTTCCCCCCCGTCATTTGAGCTCTGTCCACTCTGTCGCTGCCGCCCTGCAGGACCCGATGGTGGACTGACCCTGGATCCGACCGCCATCCTTGATCATGTCGGCGATTGCATCCACGACTTCTCTCTCAAGGCGTTACCTTGGGCAGAGATACCCCAGGGCAGAGAGGATGAAATCCCGGCGGGATATAAAGCGGTCATCGACGGGAAAGTTTCAGCGTGGCAGGAGACAATTGTGGAGGAGCCACCAGCAGACATGGAAGGAGCTGCAGCGGGAACTGGGAATCCAGAGCAGGCGACGCTCAAGATCATTGACACCGGCACGGAAAAAATAATCGATGATCCGGCAGTATCAGGTAGTAGAGTTATGAAGTTCATTCCCGGAGAGTATTTCGCTGAGGGCTCAGAGAACAACGCTACACAGACCAGCAGGGATAATTCCATGTCATTCGATGGCAGGAGCGTCGAAAAGGTTGGAGCCAAGGATCCTGAGGGGATGATGGACTTCTTTCAGTCCCAGTCCTCCGAGCAGGAGAACGTTCAGTCCTTACCATACCCGGTATACGAGACTGATTCCCAATTCCCAGCGGCAACTCCTGTTTCTCCTGCGCTGCAGGAAATCAGCCGAGGTGACCGGACGAGCTGGACCCGGTTCCGGCTAGCGGTGCGTACCTACATGTAGCCCACTCGCTCAAAGGCACATACAATAACAGAGGTGTAACAGTGGAAGCTGACTAAATTGGTGTGCTAGGATCTCATTGGTCACATGGTAGAGGCCTCCCGCAACTATTTCGGCAGTTTATTCATTGTACACCATCTAAAGGAGGCAAGCGATCTGCAAATCGATGTTGTCTTTGAAGAAATTCATCCGCTTGCGATTGAGCTGATGAAGAGCTATCACGGCTCTTCTGTAATACAGACCTTCTTCCGCATCGGTAATTTCCACACGTGGATTCTGGGTAACAGAATGACGGGTAATATGGTGGAATTATCAATGCACCCATTTGCATATCGGGTGGTAACAACGGTAAGAGAGAAAAAAAACCATTCCCCGTATCTTCTTGCCTTGGTTTTTGTTTATTTTGCTAACTATAGTATGCGACAGGCGGTCAAGTCTTTAAAGGCCTCGGAATCAAATCAAATCAAGTGGCTCATGCGAGAATTTGACCTCGCTCCTCCGAGTTTCATGACACACGAAAACGCGCCAGAGATTATCGACGCGATGCTTGCCGCCAGCTTGCTCCCAGATTCTATCGTCCACCAAGTACGCCGGGATATCCGGCATCTTGCCCGTAACCGCTACGGATCCCGTGTCATTCTCAAGATACTAGAAGGGGCCCAAGACCCGATTATTTTAAGCTACCGCATTAAGGATCACATACTCCTCCACTCTAAGAAATTAGCAATCAACGTTTACGGTCAACGGGTGTTGAGAAAGGTCCTTTGTTTCAACCAACCTCATGGCAAGCAAAGCCATGAAGATTGGTTGAAAATGAAGAAGCTTGTCAAAGATCACTTTGTGACGTTCTCAATGGATAAAGTCGCGCGTATCCTGGTCTTGGATGTTATCGCAGAGTGGCCTTCAAATGAACGGAATTCTTTGTGTCATTGGCTGATTGGGAAAATTGAGAACGAAGACTTGCTGCTTCATTTGCTGAAGAATGAAGAATACGGACGGAGTGTCATCTGTGAGTCGCTCGGATATCAAAACTTGCGAGAAGCATACCTATTGACGTGAACAACAGATAAGGCGATCGGAATCATGAAGGAGGTTGATCGTGACGACCTTGTCAGGGCAATCAAGCGAGCTGCACCTGGCTTTCTCCCGGATGACTGGGAAACACTTGCCAGGGGTCGGGGAGATATCCCTGCTGGCGATTTGGGCAACGTGCGGCCATTGAGCATGCCTGCCGGGGGCTATTCAGATGAAAGAGAGAGACCCTCATATCCAAGCACCATGCAAAATACCCGAGTTGCGATAGCTTCTGGTCCTCAGTTGTCACACGAACTGAAAGACACAAAAGTCCCGTTAACACCGGGTGGTTTATGCCCTCACTGTGCTCGGAATGGAGATCAGGTTTGGGTCACCACTGGTCGTGTGTGTATCTATCACCCCAACAGTAGCAGGTTTCCTTAGAGGTATCATGTGCTCCGAAAGCGTCAGAAAAGAGGTACGGAGGCCTTTTGCCGGATACATATGCGTATATATAAAACTGTATAACTCTTTATCCATCAAACCTTTTCCCATTTAATAGATTTCTTGAATTTTTCGGGCAAAGGTTTTAAGTCTTTGCTTTAATTCATATACCTCTTCCGCTAGGCACTTTACGTTTTCGAAGTTCACTTTCCAGTTACGGTCTACCTAATACCCGATTATAAATTAGGGTACTTTTGCGTGGCGTTTGCTACCATAACCATTATTTTTGTTCTTCTTAAAAGATATCTGGTATAATTAGCCTAATAGAGGTGTCGGAATTGGGCTAGTTACAGTGCCTTATTAGAGCATTAGGATAGGATTAGGAGAGTTCTTCTTCGCTCGCTAGGTTCGGACTGTAAGGCAGGGTTCTATTAGCTAGCACAGGGATAAACTCTCTCACGAATACAGGACTTACTAGTGCGGTCTCTTAACGAGGTTTAAGTATATTCTAAAAGGAAGAAGATAGGTAGGAAGAAGATAGGTAGGAAGAAGATAGGTAGGAAGAAGATAGGTAGGAAGAAGATAGGTAGGAAGAAGATAGGTAGGAAGAAGATAGATAAAGGAATGAATTTAAAGTAAAAAGTTACCTAGTGGTTCTTAATTATACGCGCCTAGGTAAATGCCCTGGCAGCTGGCCTTATCACCATATCTAGCGATCGTTAAAGGTATCTTGGTTATAGGCGTCGTCGTAACGCCTGCGACCGAGTCGTGCCTTACCAATCGAGCTATATATATAAAGTGTGTATAATTATATAATAATTATTCGGGTTATTTTTTCTTCCGGTTATGCCCGATAACGCTCTCACGTATATCACACAATATAAAACTGTATGAAAAATGGCTTATAGTAATCCAGAAATGCTAGCTTCCCGTCGATGTCAACCGACGGTGGTAAAAGTGGCCAAAGGTCACCTTCCCTATTACCTCCTGTTTTGAGCCATATACGCTAATTCAATCCCAGAACTACAACTTGAACACCCTCCTCCCCTTCCAGCCCAAGATCCACCGTCTCGATTTCCATCTCATCATCGAATTCCATAATACTTTCAACTCCCGCCTCACCGATTTCTACTACCTCAACTTCCTCATCTTGTTGAACCTGCCCATCTTCGCTCAAGAACGCACCCTTGCCCTTATAAACCTTTGCCTCGGCCTTGCGCCGTTTTATGACATGCAACTGATACGCAAACACGATATCCTGGCCCTCCGCGGCACTAAATTCCTGTCTGGACTCCCAGCTACTTTCCTTGCCTACCTCCATACCCACTCCCACGCCGCCGGTTATAGTCTCGGAAGCTTCGATAGAAACTTGCCCGCCTCTTGTGTGGCCTATTCCAGACTCTACACGGAACCCACGTGCAATCTTCAGTCCCGAGACCAAGTAAACCGGTTTTGATGTGCCAAAACTTGAAAGACCGGAGCTCATTGCAGCTTGGATCCTGGTACTGGATTTGACGGTTTCAGATATCAGTTCGGGAGAAGGTTGGGTGCGGAAGTAGACGGTTTCAAGGCGGTCCATGGTGTACGTGTTCGTGGTTGTCTTGAACGTGCTCCCGCCGAGACTGGCCGAGGCTATTTCCACGAATTTGGCCCAGATACCGGCATTAACAGACTTGGAGGTCGTGTTGGAAAAGGATGCATTCAAATCGAGGTGCGTTTCCTTGGGCGGGAGCGACTGTACGCTGCCCAGCGGAATTGTTGGATCTGAAGGATCCTGGACTATATCGCCCAGCTTGATGGAGGTATCTGGGTGGTAGGAGAAGTTGGGTGCCAGGTAGTAAGTCTTGGTAGCTGCCATGGTTAATGTGGATGACACAAGTGTTTGATTACGTCGTGCCAGGCGCGGGCGCCCGGGCCGGAGCAGATTTATCGGCGCGGGCGTTCGGGCTGGAGCAGATTGATCGGCTCGGCGTGCTGTGACCCGACACGGCGAAACTGTGAGATGAGACGGCGGCGGCGCGAGTAATCCGTGCGGGTTGTGATACTGTAAATCGCGGTTAACCCCGCACCAGGCACACCTCAGCTAGCTGGGCCGTGCCGCACTCCTGCATAGTTGAGGCGGCAGGAGCAAACCTGGAATCAGGTGATTGTTCGCATTTCCATTTCTTCGGTACATCATTTGCAATCCTCTTTAGGCATACAATATCTCTCTTCACGCATACAAGTTTTCTCTTCACGCATGCAAGTTTTCTCTTCACGCATACAATATCTCTCTTCACGCATACAATATCTCTCTCCACGCATACAATATCTCGCTTCACGCATACAATATCTCTCTTCACGCATACAATATTTCTCTCCACGCATACAATATCTCTCTTCACGCATACAATGGATGCCTTCACGCATACAATGGATACCTTCACTCAAGCGTGGGAGCTTGCCGAAGACGCAGCCCAAGAGCTTGCGGTAATTGCCACAAAGTTGGCTATCAAGGAGTCACATAATGGGTTATCTCAGAAGGCTGCCAAGGCATCCTTTATTAAGAACCTTGGATTACTTGCCGGCTACCTTCAAATTATCGCAGTTGGTTGCGCAAAAACCGAGTTGGGCGGAGCAGAAACGGCCTCAACTCAAGATGCCAGCTTATTCAAGTTCTTGGAAAGTCTTGAACGACTATGTACGGTATGGGATCACGACCTCCCCTCCTGCTTGCGCACCTATGCTCACAAAGCGGGCGAATTAGTACCCCAGAGGGCTACCGCCGTTACCAAGCCTTGACAGCATCTCCTTGCTTCCAAAGCAGTTCCCAACCTTGTATGGCTTAACCTCGAAGATCCCATCGGGAACCATTCTGGTCAAGCTCGAAACCGCGCTTGGTTCATTTTTTCGCAGCCACCAAAGAGCAGTAAAGAGCTATTTCTCGTTTCTAAATCAGTTTTCGGCACGGATCAACAGCCCAGGAGACAGCGATTTGATCCAAACGACGGCCACATCGCCACCCCACTACGACTCTCCCAATGATCTGCCAAGCCACGTACAGGAGACCTTGTATAGGATTTTAGCAAAATATACGCCACAGCAATGTTGCTGTTTGCAGTTTCACGAAAGTCGATTACGGTTGAAAGACCCAATTAGGGGGGGTAACGATAATGGCACCATTGCTTTTGACACAGTTATCTCGAGGCACCCTCCGGTCAATGAAATCCATGAAATTGAGTGGCAACATCTGCAGTTTCAGATACCAAAGTCAGTACGGGAGACCCTGTCATGCAGATCTTGACAGCACACACACATTGCATGCCTGGCTAACTTTACGATCTCACAGAAAGAGTTCACGAAAGCGCGCCGTGGCATTTGCAACGAATCATGAAGAGTCTCCATCCGTCTTCGAGTCAACAAGAGCCGATGATTCCATCTCAGTTGAGTCGCATCTCCGAGCCATCGAAACTGTCGACCACTTTTGCACTATACTTGGGGAAAGAATTGGGCCCGCCAAAATACTCTTGAAAGTGAAGAACGAAACCTTGGAAAGAGTTCCAGATCCTGATGAGATCGAAGACGACATTGCTCAAGAGCACAGCGTGCCGCTTACAGCTATGCTCGAGAAGACTTGTCTGGCATCGAGAAAGAAGTTGATTCTTGCTTACATTCTCGCCAATTCCTTTTGGAAGTTCTATGGCTCAGATTGGATGGCTTCTCGATGGACTGCCGAGTCTGTGCACTTTTTCCGGCGAGGTCAAGGTAACGATGAAGGAGACGAGGACTCTCTTAGTGACTCTTTTCTAGAAGAAAGTCCGTATTTCTCCTTAACCCAAACTGACAATGCACCTCTGCTTGCGGACTATCTTGAAACCGGTGGTTATCTCCATCGCTACCCTCGCCTGCTCGCCCTTGGTGCCATCCTGGTTGAGATTGGACGGCAAAAACGCATGAAGGGCGCCAATAGGACCAAAGTTTCTTGGTTCAATAGCGTTGAAGAGACCAACCAGTGTTTCTACAATATAAAGCGTGCATTAGATTCAGCAAGGTGGCCTGAGCTTGACTTGCAAGAAGAGGCACGGAAAGTCTACAGAACGGTGGTCGAAGACTGTTCGAATCCAAAAATATTCCAAAACCTAATAAATCCTTTGGAGCGTCAAGATGGACTCACTGTCGACGAAAGACGCGCAATTATTTACAGAAAAATTGTTCTCCCGCTGAGAAATCTATTAGAAAAGTTCGAATGGGTCGACAAATCAGGCCAGGTCTTAGACTCGAACCTCCGCGAAGGACCCAGCTCCCGAGGCACTGCTACGCTTCTGAACACTTCCGATCACCAGAATACCAGGTTCGTCAAGGTGCTCATAAATGACAAATGCCAGAGAGTGTGCTGACAAGGGATAGCAGCAGAGACAAGGCGGAATTGTGGCTCCGTAAAATTCAAGAATCCGAGGTCACAAGAAGCCTATGCGCGTCGTTCAAGCAAAACAGAGCTTTGGGACGGATCCGAGTGGCAGTTCTTGACACAGGTTATGATCCTTCATCCATATTCTTCAAAGCCCCAGACCGAAGGCGTCGAATTCAGGCCTGGAAGGATTATGTCAGTTCTGATAGTCTCCGATTGGATGTTGATGGCCATGGGACACACGTTCTGTCGTTGATGATGAAAGTGGCACCTGCAGCAGATATCTATGTTGCTAGAGTTGCCAGAGGAACACCAGATCTGGCAAGTTCCACGTTGAATATTGCAGAGGTATGCTTCATTGCTAGTATGCTGTTGGTCTAGGTATATACATAAGAAGCTGACATGACATCCCCAAAGGCAATCCTTTGGGCAGCAAAGGACTGCCAAGCAGACATAATCTCCATGTCATTCGGATTCGACGAAGAGATTTTCGTCAACGGCGAGCCAGCCATCAGCAACGCCATTTCAGAAGCCCTGAAAGTCCGGAACCAGCGAATTATATTTTTCGCGGCAGCGGCAAACGAGGGTGGAAACCAACCAGAAATGTTTCCTGCGAAGCACCCGTACGTCATCTCGATGAGAGGCACAGACGACAAGGGGTGGCTCCAGCGGTTCAATCCGCCGCCCGACTATGACGGTGCCAGTTGTTTCATGACACTTGGACAGGACGTCCCAGGGGCTGCTCTCGATCGGAATGGCGGCGGGGAGGTTTGCAAGTCAGGAACGTCAGTCAGCACTCCGATCGCCGCCGGGATCGCTGCAATGCTGCTTGGCTATGCAAGATTGTACGAGGACGAATTGAAACAAAACTTCAGGCCGGGAGAGGCATGGAAGAGCTCTCAACTCTGGACGATGACGGGGATGCGGAAGCTGTTTGGGATGCTGTCAACGGAAATGCTGGACAGGTGGTCTTATTTGTCAGCGGAGAGGTTTTTACATGAGACGCATGAGCTCAGAATTTGCTTGCTCTCCCTGATAATATCAGGTAGAAGTGGCGTCTGAAGATATCGGGGTCATTCAAACTTTAACTGTTCCTAAGCCGTTGAAAGACGCCATGGAGCAAGAACATCCCATTACACACCCCGAACAGCCCCGAACTAGGTCATCAGCACGTGCCACCTCGACTTTTGAGACCTAGACCTATTTTCATTCATGTATCCATATAACTTCGATTATCCCTTGCTAACACCTAACCTATCTTACGATCAAATGTGAAGCTCTTCATCACCAGGGCTGATGCTTGCCTCATTGGCAACGTTTGGCCAACGATCTCACAATTCGCTGTAAATGGTCTAAGCTTGGCACGTATCAATCCCGAAAAGAATGTCGTGATATCTGATGCAAATCAAATGCCCCTATTTCTTCTACCTCGACGAGCACGCATGTTTTAGGTCGGGGTTCGCCGCATGTCGTAGTGTCTTGGTGTGGCTTGGGGCTATGTCGATAGATTGTCGGAGACACATCAGCGGCGTCTTAGTTCCCGGAGGATATCGATGGCCCGAACCCTTTGTGCCTTTGAAAGCCGTTGGGCAAGCGGCGGGGGGTTATTGATTTGCCATCTGTCAGCAGCTCAGCTTGGCGGGTGTTGTTGGATTTCTCTTTCCAAATACTGGCCACAGAACCCCTCGCGGTCGCTCGCCAAGCCTAATTTACACTATTTCAATGAATGGTTACAAGGATTTGGGGCGCTGAAACACAGTGGGGGACCCGCCCTCCCCGCGTCAGTTCCCCAGTCAGAGTGCTCCGTGCATTCGTTGATGGCGGATTTGACAGCGGGGTCAGAATATTTGCCGAAGTCCGATAGAATTTGAGAGATGAGCCCTTGTTGGAGATTGCGGCGCTTCAGTTGAGTCTGGAAAGCGAGGCCGTGGTCACAGGTCCAATTGGTGGGGTTTTCGCTCAGGGCATGTGACAATGTGACGACAGTCCTCGACGCGAAAATAAGAGCGTGGGGCAACTGAGAAATTGGAAACCAGAAAACCGCGCTATTTCGACGCAAGAATCGCATGAGTTGCCTAGCAGTCAACCTCCTTTCTTGGACTTTTCGGACATTTTTGAGTTTTGGCCAGAACAACCTCGCAAAACACCACAGACAACAAAAATTCGCATTACAAATTACGAGTTTCGAGCACGGTCACTTGCTGTACGGCAGCTGAGCAATTGCAGCGGCTTTCCAGGTCATTCGCCTCATCAGGGTCTGAGCCTGGTCTCACCTGGTTGAAGCTGCCGGCACGGTAACACGAACAAACCCGGTCGAAGAAGCTAAGTCCGCGCCATCCCCTGCAACGCACGCGGTTGGCGGTTTAAGCTCTCTGTGTCAGCCCCGCTGAAAGTGTGGGGAGAAACGAGCAGACACCCCGGCACCCAACGACCAAACATACAAGTACTCTTCACTTGCCAGACTAACCACGAAGCACCCCCTTCGAGTCTCCTGAGTTTTTTCCATCATCATCCCGAAGGACCAGGCCGGTTCGCGAACTAATTGGCATCGAACCAATCAATCATCTGTATTCGAAGAGGCACAATTTCCATCCTGTTGGACCGCGACGACGACTTGAATCTTGTGATTAACCTAGAACCCACAACCAACCCACCCAAACCACTTACACCACATGCAACAGCAATATCAACGAGCATCCATCTAGTTTATCCCGAAAGCTTGGATTATCTGCCAGCTTCCCGCCCCAACTTGTGCATAGCGTCTTCAGCGTCTTTGATCAACATCATCGAATCCCCGCTTTCCCCACGATTCCTTGAACCATCTTTCGGAATCCCATTCTCCAACCCCACATTGTGACGTCCTTCGCTAGCAAAAAATCTCCACTAGTTTTCTCGATAATTCCGACTGAGCACCAATACCCAGTCCAACAAGAGCAACACATCAAAGTATGGGGCGACCCCCAGCATACCTGTTTGTGGTGAGGTGAGTCGCGTGTTTCTCCCCTCTCACTGTATAAAGCTAACAGAGGATATCGCAGGCACGGGTATCGACTGGACGCTGCCGACAAGCAATGGCACCTTTCATCCCCTGCCCCCTACGATCCTCCTCTCACCTATAGTGGCTGGCAACAAGCGAAGAACTTGGGGGCTCGGATAGCTGCGATACTTCAAGAGAGGGTCCGCGAAGACGAGCTTGCCGCATTGCAAAACGCAGACAAGAAGCTTAAACGAAAGAGATACAAGGTCGTTCTTCACAGCTCACCATTTTTGCGGTGCATCCAAACCTCGATTGCCATCAGCGCCGGCCTTGCCCAAGACTCAACTCCGTTTGGGCCTGTCCAGGCCGTCTCAGAAACGAGGCCACCCACACCACCTTCAGCACATGGCGGACGACCAAAACCCATAATCACAAACCTCAAAGACATACCTGAAAAGCATATCACAATCCGCAAATCCATCCTCCGCCTCGATGCATTTCTCGGAGAATGGCTATCCCCAACCTACTTCGAACTCATCACTCCACCGCCCGAATCCGTTATGATGCTGGCTAGCGCTAAGGCCGAGCTGCTCAGGAGGGAGGATTACACACACTACCCCAGTGTTATCTCACATAACCACTCCAACTCGCAGGGACAACTCTGGAGCCCGGGTGGTAGGTCAGGGCCCGGTTCGCCGCCGAGCGACGGCGAATATGATAGCTTAGGGAGCATGTCCACCTTGAGTGGCGCACTGGCTAGGAGCCCCAGCATCAGCAGCCAGAGCAGCCAGAGAAGTGAGAGTTCTCTGGCTTCAGCGCCAAAGACCGACGTCTTTGGGTATGTTTCTCCGGTTCCACACTATGCCGTCCACATCAAAAACACAATTCCTCCGGGATATGTCTCGCATGCACGAGATGCCTGCACCTCGGTTGACTACCAGTGGGATTCGATGCGGCCCCCTCTAGATTGGGGTGATGGCGGAAGCTTTCCAGAGGAGTGGACTGATATGCACAAGAGGTTTCGCGCAGGAGTTCAGAAACTAGTGGATTGGTACTCGGTGGCGGACGAGCCTACAGAGATGGTCACCAAGACTATTAGTCGAGGCCCAAGACAGGACTCGACCGACAGCGCTATTGATGACGACGATGACATTGAAACCGAGGCAGTTGTTGTCATGGTCTCGCATGGAGCTGGCTGCAATGCCCTGATCGGAGCCATCACTCATCAGCCAGTCTTGATGGATGTGGCAATGACTTCGCTCACAATGGCCGTCCGGAAGTCCAGTACAGCAGAGATTGACGTGCAAAATGGAGGCCAAGCCACGTCCAACAAGCCGCCTGTTCACCAGCTGTACGACCTGAAGCTGTTTGCAAACACCGATCACATTCGATCGCCTCCTTCCACCCCTGCTTCTTCCCGCTCGCCCTCGATAGCTAGCGTCGTCAACGGCTCTCGTGGGCGCCACCAGTCATTCTCATCAGTGAATAATTTCTCTTGGAATGACAGCAATTCTAGCCGGGTGTCATCTGCCAATTCCGCTTTGAGTGGTTTGAGAAAAGGACTGCAAGGTAATGCTCCTGCAACCAGCAGCCGACTGTCATTTGGAACCACCGCTAGCGCTGGTGGTATAACCGTGGGGAGCGGCGTCATATCGTTCGGACGTCGGCCCTCGAAAGGGCTCTGGTCGCCCAACTCTGCCGCCGACGAGGAGGATGAGGACGATGACAATATGGTCCTTAACTTTAGCCATGAGAAGGAAAGTTCCTCATCGGTTGTGACGCCCAAAGCAGTGCAGGAAACTGCGGCAAGTCCCTTCTTCGAAGGTAGCAATGATTTTTCCTCACTTGCGGTCCCTGGGGACGACATTTATGACCCCACCATCGGCATCTCACCCTCGTCTACTCCTAAACCCGACACAGAACAACTGCACGCCGGTTCTGGTGGCCTGTGGGGTGGTATGAGCCCGCGGCCACCCGAGGATGCCGATCGGTTGAGAGACGTCACTTGCACTAAACGTCGTTGGACGGTCACGGAGCGAAGCTAGGAAGACTCCGACTCCAGTCCGCCCAATTAGTGCGTGCTTTGTAGGAGAGCGTTTTGAGAGATTATACACGCGACGCTGCGCCAAGGAGGGGGTTGACTTTTCTTATAGCTGTCTTGATATTACAGCGAGCGTTTCCTTTTTGCTCTTGTTTTCTTCATTTTAAGGAAAGCGGGAGAAGCAACCAATTGCTTAACGAGGGGACGTAGGAATGGAATATGCATAAACCATGCAGGAATATCCATCGGCCGGAGTCAGATTTACTCTCGGGACAGGACACAAAAGTGCTTTTAGGTCGCATCTTTTACCATGCATCATTGATGACATTATACACAAATGCGTTAGACACTTTTAAAAGGTTCAGGAAGAAACGGATTAGTCCGGCTTGGGGTGCTTCCTTTTTGTGATGTATTATTATACGTGACAGCCAATTCCACTTCAATATCCGAAATGCAACTCTCTCGGTATGCGATCAGGGAGGGAAACACCAAAGGGCACGGATAGATTGAACATTCTGGATGAATGTGGCTGGGCTTCCTGCCAAGCCACGTCCGGAGTATGGATCCCCGCATCTGGGTATCGTTTTGCTGTTTGTGCCATTTAGCAATCTGTGATTGTAACCATGCTTTGTGATGGACGGTGTATGGTGGCGACGATGACGGGCACGACGTCGATGGGAACCGGTACGTGGGTTTTGCAACGGGAAGTCATGTTGCGGCCGGTAACGTCCTACCGATGATGCACACAGGTCTCAGATAAGAATGCAAGAGGGATCCCGCACCACCACCTCTTCTCGGATGCTGCCGAGGGGAAGTAATTTATGACTTGAGTACGCCTCAGGATTTCTGAAGTCTTCTCTTCATCTCCCTTTGACAGAGATTGCTACCAAAAGACATATTCACAATGGGTCGTGTCAGCACGGCAGTTGCGGGCGTGGCCGCTCTCACCTCCATCTTCGTCCCTGACGTTGCTGCTCAATCATGCCCTGGTGTCAGCGGCCGCTACCAGCCCAAGATGGGCTCTGGATATAGAGTCAGTGTTCTGGCAACGGGTCTTCGTCAGCCCCGTCATCTTGTTATCGACTCGGCCGGTAACCTCCTCGTTGCTGAGGGTGGTAGCCAGAACGTTAGACGTATCGTCTTACAAGAAAATGGCCAGAACGTCTGCGCTGGGTCCAGCTCGACACTTAGCGGTACTCAGGTAAGTTCTACATCATACTCGAAATCTGCTGGATCCAAGCTGATCATGGTGTCTTAGACCAACCACGGAATCGCCCTCAGCGCTGATGGCAACACCCTCTTCACCTCCACGCTGGCCAGCGTCTTCCAGTACAGCTACAACCCTTCCACCGGTGCAGTAGGGTCCGGCAAGGCCATCGTTCAGGGTATGTCCAACACGGGCACCCACCCTACTCGTGCCATTACCACGTCTCAGTGGTCTCCTGATACCATCTTGGTCGCTCGCGGTTCCAACGGCAACATTGACACGGCCACGACCGACAAGTCTGCGGGACGCAGCATGATCAAGACTTTCAGCATCAGCGGAGGCCAGTCTTCTGCCCATCAGTACAACACTGGCGGTGAAGTCCTCGCCTGGGGTCTCCGCAACATCGTTGGCCTGACCGAGGACCCAGCTTACGGCGGCATCGTATGTCATTCTTCACTTCACCACCTTTTCTTATTACCTTCCTAACCAGTATGACAGTGGTCCGTCGAGAACCAAATGGACGACGTCCGTCTCTCAGGCCGTGACATCCACACCGACAACCCCGCCGAGCGTCTCTCCTACCACGGCGTGCTCAACGCGACAACCAACAGGTACAAGGGCCTCAACTACGGTTATCCCTCGTGCGTGCCCGCCTGGGACCCTGAGAGCGTAGGCCTCCAAAACGTCGTCGTCGGAACGCTGTTCAAGCCCGACGGGGTACCAAACGCCAACGACTGCGCGAACCGGATGAACGGCCGTCTTCACTTCCACGCCCACACGGCTCCGTTGGACGTCAAGTTCAATGCAAACTCGACCCAGGCCTACATTGCCTTCCACGGCAGCTGGAACAGGAACCCCGCGGACGGATACAGGGTCATGAGGGTTGACTTCAAGGACGGCCAGCCCGTTCACGACGTGTCGAGCAAGACGGCACAGATCCCCGTTATGGAGAACAGCAATCCGGGGGGGTGCCCGAATAGCTGCTTCAGGCCTGTGGGACTTGCGTTTGACAAGAAGGGGAGGTTGTACGTCAGCAGTGATACTTCTGGCGAGATTTATGTCATTTATGGTGCTTGAGTGCAAGGAGAGGGAGGATAAGAGGATAAGTAAAGCCAAACGGGAGGTAAACAATGTAGAGATTGTGATTGGTAGGAGCTTTACACAGATATCCAGATTCTGTTGTTCTTGGGTCGTCTGATCTTGAGGTTTTTGTCGTCCCATAATTTTCGCTTGGAGGGGTAAGTGCATGTGGCTTTTTGCAAGTGTTTGATCGACGGGATGTTTAATGCAATTCGCCTGAATGCCTGTCAATGGAAGTCTTCTAGAATACACAAAATGCTTGTCTGCTGTCTGCGGCTTACATGATTCCCTTTTGCCGCCAGCTCAACTGTGACCGGAGAGGAGACAGGCTGAAAGGAAGTTTGGCGGGAAATAATCCCCAAGAATGAAGAGCAAGGAGGCTCGATAGTGATGTAAAATACTCATATATCTCTACCTGGAAAGTTTCACAGATCGTAAGAAGCAATTTCATGTCGTAAAAAAAAAAAGAGTCCCCTTTGTCCATTTGGTATCATCAACATATCCATCCCAATCCTCTCCCAAAACAAGCCAAAGAGATAATTATCCATCCGTCATACTCATACATCATTAAACCAACCAAACCAACCAACATAAAAAAAGAAGAGTCTAACTCGTCATAAAACCTCATGTATATAAAAAAAAAACTCAATCAGCATCAAAAAAACTTCCAGTCCGCTTCAGCATCTCCAAATCGACAAGCCTCATCACCCTCCCATCCCACCTTCTAATCTCTTCACCCCACAACCACCAGACAGTCCCCACCACAGCCCCGACAACCATCTGCGCTATCCCGAACCCTATGCACAGTGCCCTGAGTCCGTCCCACGCCCAAGCGGCATTAGGCACCGCAATGACGCATATCCCCGCGATCAGGCCCCTCCAGCACGACACACCGGCCGTCATATCCCCCGTGTTGCGAACGGCGACGGAGAGGTTACTGCTGGTAAACGCCGTGCTTACTCTAATTATCGGCGCAACGGTAGCGTCCAGTACGTATACGCCCGCTGCCAACAGCCCCAAGACGAACGACACGGCAGGAAAATTTACTTTCTGCCCGAGGTAGTTTAGCGCGTAAACGGATACCGTCTCCGCCTCCGACGAGTCCTGCGGGCGCGACATGCAGCTATCGATGTGCAGACCAAAGGTCAAGATCCCGATAAAAGCAAGGAGGGAACCGAGCGCCACGGACGCGACGTGAAGCTTGGGCGAGAAGCGGGTTTGGTACGCCCTGATGAAATTCGAGGCCGAAACGGTAAGAGTCGAGAGGAGGAAAGGTGTGAGAAGAAGTGAACCGATCGAGGATGGCGTCAACATAAACGGGAGCGGGTGGAATAAGAGTGACAAGGAGGAGGAGAAGCCCCAGAGGATAGAGTAAGGGAGGGCTGAGACGACGAACAGTAAAAGGGTGGTGGGGGCTATGAGTGCTAGTGGTGCTTGGAGGAGAATGGATTTTGACGTCCAGGATGAGGAGGAAGAAGAAGAATGAGGAGGGGGGAAGTAAGAGTATGGTTTGAGTTTGACGATGTAGTCTGACAAAAACTCCATAGAGAAGATGGTGCGAGGGGCTAAGGGGAGGGATTTGCTTGGGTTGTATTTGCTGCTTGGGCTGCTGGTTGCTGTGGCCGGTGTTTGGGCGAGGGCGAGGGCGAGCGTACGGTCAAAGGCTGTTTCGGGGACCCCCAAGGTGATGGCTGGGATGGCGAGGACGAAGAAGGCGCTCAGGATCGTGAATTGGAGTGAGAAGCCTGTGGAGCCTTGGGAAGCTACGCCGCCTAGGAGGGGAGCACCCCATGTTGTGGAAATGGCGACTATTGAGTGAATTGCTGTGCGGAGGCTGCGTTCGTGTTCCTTTTAAGGGTTGTCAGTAAAGGTGAGATTATAAAATTGGAGCAGTGATTAAACTTACAAAATAGGTATCTTGAATCGACCCAAGAACAAGAGTATCGAACGCACCCCACCCGAGCCCCTGAAATACCCTCGCAGCCATGTGCTGGGCATAACTCGTCGCCACGTTGGTGTTCCACACCGTTCCGATAAACACCAAAAGGCCAGAAACCAGATAAAGCGGCCTCTTGCCGCATATCCTCGAAGCCACGAGGCAGAGTAAACCAGTTACAGAAGACAGAATCAAGGGAACGCCCGTGAGGGCTGCAACGGCCGTATAAGAAACTTCGTAGCTCTCCGCGAGCTGGGCATTAACAGTCATAAGAATCGTTTTGAGGACGCCGGTCATGGCGACAAAAAGCATGAGCGAGTAAAAGTTGAGTTCTTTCCTCCATGTTGGCCAGTTCTGGTGGTCATCAGTCAGTATCAGATATTGGGGAGTCTGAGGTAGGAAAGTAAACATACAAGAGGATCATCTGGATCATCACTGGGTTGTGGGACAAGTTCGATATTGCCGAACTTCCCTTGACCATATTTTATCCTCCTATTTACCACGGTTGATGTCCATGACATCCGTTTCGTTGCCAGTGAGGCTGGAAATGACACAGTCGTTCCAGTCTTTGAAGTCCCCGACGTCCCAGGTCGTGTAGGAGGGTTCATTGTTAAGGGAGCCTGTGGTTTAAGTGGTGGTGGTCTGGTGGGTGGTGGGAGACTTGGTGGCGGGATACTTGGTGGTGGGAGGCTTGGTGCAGTCCATGTTGATGCACTTGTCGTCGACCTGGAAAGGCCAGGCGCTTTCGACATTGGTCTCGGTGGTAATGGGCGGTTAGGTGGTGATGATGGCCTCGATGTGATATCCACAGTTGAGGCCGATGTTGATGGCCTACTTGGGGGCTCCTTTGCTGGAGGAGGCGGTGGTGGCATTGATATCCGCGTCATCCTGCTTCCCGCCTTGTTGATAACTTCCTCTTGTCGAGCAAGCTCGAGCTCGAGCTCCTTCTCAAAGTCCATGTCCAGTCCCATGGTCGTGGTTCATATAAGATAACGATTGGCAGGCACCTCAACTCACAGAGGAGATAATGAACAGAAAGGACCGTCTTGGATCGTCGCTGTCCAGCAGACTCGAACGATATATTGGGTTGGTCGTCAAAGGAGGGACGGACGAGAAGGGAAAGGGACCAAAAGCGAGAGCAAGGGAGTGGCCATAACTAGGTTAAAAGCAGACAGGGCAAGGAAGCATTGACCTCACATTCTTGGTAGATGTGACGGGACCACGAGGAGGGAGAACAGGACCAAGGGGGGTGGGCCATCGAGATGGTCCGTGAGGAGGAGAGCTTGGGGGCCGGCAGTTAGAGTTGATGACGATGACTGGACAGCAGTCGGCACTAGGTGACAGGCGTAAAATCCCGAGAGAAGAAAATCGTCAGCCATCACGTCCCGCAGGCCATGGCTGACAGGATGCTGATCTAAGGCTCGTGAGAGGCATGAAAAGGCGTCGAGCACATTTCACAGACAAGCACCCCCTCCCCTCAATGCACATGGCCCTGGTGTTGAAGAGGTCGTCATTGGGTCGTTTGCCGGATCTGGGTCAGATACAGACCCCCCACTTCCAGGGTTGCGGTGATGTGCCCCTGTTCCCATCGTTCCCATGGAATGGGACAGTGATGGTGGTGATCAAGCCCCCGCTTGGACCAGGGCAAGGTAGTTCTAACCCCTCTCCAGGGTTTTCTTCAACACTCTCCCACTAACCGAGCGCAGGGGCCAGCCAGAAGCTGAAACGACAAGTGACACGAGG
Source organism: Cladorrhinum sp. PSN259 (assembly GCA_033725935.1). Taxonomy (NCBI): domain Eukaryota; kingdom Fungi; phylum Ascomycota; class Sordariomycetes; order Sordariales; family Podosporaceae; genus Cladorrhinum; species Cladorrhinum sp. PSN259. The sequence continues at coordinate 877,908 of MU867061.1, read as the reverse complement.
ATTGATCATGGCTTTTTTTTTTATCAATTCATCATGGAGAAAATAGATACATACTGAGAATGTATTTCTCGGTGATTGAAGCTGACGGATGAAGAAAATGTTTTTTGTGGTAAAAAGACCCCATCAGCAGTTGGAAGGAAGGGCCGGCAGAGGATTGAATGAATCCAGGATCGAGCTCCAAGAAGGAGGGGGGAGGACCCGAAGAGCGGAGTTGCGCTAAAGCTCGGAACCTGGGAAGTGGAGAAGAATTGGAGGAGTCGGCACATTCCGAGCCTGTCATGAGGCCTTGTGGAGTCTTGGCAGGTACCAGTAAGCCCCTCTCTCAGATGCCTTGCTCCTTGTCTTTGCATCTCCTCCCAGGTTTCCTAGTTCCTCTAACCAACTCCCGTCGTACCAAACTGTGCCATATTTCTTCTCCTCAGAACCTTGAAGCGCGTCTTCACCGCTGAAAAATTTGACTTTCTGTAAGACCAATTAAGTTAGTGCTGAGGCTATTTTCTTCGCGATCGCACGCGTATTCGATTCGGAAGGGGGGGGGGGGGGGGGGGGCAGTGACGGGGCAGAAAATTTAACAGTGCTGGTGCCACACCAACCCAAAATGTGCCCGGAGGCCGGTTTCTCGTACAACCCCCCCACCGACTATC